>JAQFZC010003372.1:0-19001 GCA_034695205.1 Dicyrtoma fusca
CAGGAAATCATCATTTTTAAAAAGGTTAAAACTAGTGAATAATATGTACTTTTAAAAAAGGTCTAAACAGGAAATCACCATTTTTGAAAAGGTTAAAACTAGTGAATAATACTTTTAAAAAAGGTCTAAACAGGAAACTACCATTTTTAAAAGCTTCAAAATCAATAATCTACATTTTCAAATTGTATAAAACAAGAAACTACTAATTTCGAGTCTTGTACAAGAGGCTACAGTATACCTTCATCGTACTAATCGAAAATGGGTTTAATGTTTTTGTACTAAGGCGTGTTTTAATTCAAAACGTGCTTAATTTTTAACATTCACTAACGTTTTTACAGTGCAGTGCACAAACCTGTACAGAGTTTATTTCAGCATCAGTATTTTAGTATTTTAGTGGGTAGGTAAGGTACTTTTTAAAATTGAATGTTAAAGTTTTAGTTCTATTGAACTGCTCTACTGCTAGCAATGCTTTCTACTCCACGGCCGGAGCATAAACTACCGTATTGAGCAGTTCATGAGTTTAGCGTTAGTTTTGAAATGATTTTCTCCCCTGTACACTTTCCTATAAATCAAAGTCTCAAATAATAAATGGTTGCATTTGTATTCAGTCTTGAAAAAAAGATGAATGTCGTGCCATCAATTTATGAAAAATGATTATTTTCCTTTGACAATCAGAGTTGGATAATGTTGGTTGGTTGGATGGATTCCTCTAGTCTGGTCTGGCATACCAGGGTACAGAGTACGAGAGACCATGCCAGGTTCAAAAAGCTCTGTCTGTCATACAACTACTGCAGTGGTGGCGGTGGCATGTCATGGCGGGACAAAGTGTAAGAGAAACAACCCAAATAGAAGGTGGGTGGGAAATGGGAATCAAAATCAAAGACTTAAAACATGAATAACTACTGAATACCCCTCACTATAGCCCCGTATTCCTCACAATACTAAAAAAAGATGGATTGGAGGATCTAATCCAGCACCAGTACGAAGACCAAGACCAACTATGTACATGTACATACCAAGTCTAAATCTTTAACCTTTTCGCAACGGTAAAATACTTAGTTTTGACCATTTTGAAAAAGGTAATTTCTAGATTTTTGAACTTTTGAAAGTGTTAGTTACTAGTTTGACCGTTTTGAAAAAGTATTATTAACTATTTTTGACTGTTTTGAGAAAGTGTTATTTACTAGTTTTGACTGTTTTGAGAAAGTGTTATTTATTAGTTTTGACTGTTTTGAGAAAGTGTTATTTACTAATTTTGACAGTTTTGAGAAAGTGTTATTTACTAGTTTTGACTTTTTTAAAAAAGTGTTATTTACTAGTTTTGACGGTTTTGAAAAAGTGTTATTTCCTAGTTTTGACCGTTTTGAAAAAGTCGATTTATAGAATTAAACACTTTTGTACGCATTCTTTCCATGGGTTCCCAGTTGCGAATAGGTTAAGGAAAAATGGTGTATCTGCAACCCTTGTATCTATATATACGTCTGCTATGCTATGCTATATAGCAACAGCAGCCTGCCGAGCTCCATAATTTTATTATCTGTGGCCATTGTTACAAAAGATGGTTATAGCTACACTTGTGGCTATATAGACCGAAGATATAAATACGCCTTGGATTTGAGTTACATATAATTCTGTGTATAGTGGACTTTGGATGTATTGTGCATTGTAAAATGGTGAGTTAGCGGGATGCGGAGAAAACAAGAAAGACAGGAGCAACGTGAACTCGTTTTTTGATAATAAGAAAAGAACCATTTTCTCATCACGATATCTCATCATATTATGCACTATATTATATGAGTATTGTGTTCTCGTAACAATGCCACATCAATTTTTGTGACAATGGACTCGGCTTTAGCATGTTCTGCTCTGTCCGTCCACAACACTATCTCGCATGCATAACATTTTGTGCGTGCTTCACAGGGTCTCGCTTCTTCTTCTTCGTCTCCGTTTTCTTATTCTTCAGTCTACATTCTACTTGCAGGATCCATTTCAATTCGATCAGTTGCTATGCGTTCATGTATATAGCCTTAAATTCTGTAGGAAACGTCCAGTTCTCTCATCTGTTCATGTACCGTAAATCTCCGTTGAATTATTTTCTACCATTCTAAGCCCATTCTTCCAATTCAAAACTGATCGAACTAACAAAAAAAAACCCAATTACAACCATTTTTTACCTTCTTGAACGGAAGTACGGCTGCGCCTCTTTTAAACACTGTCTTATTGTAAAAATTCAAGGCTTTAAAACATGTTATAGATACTCGAGGTTAAAACAACGTTAAAACTTTAAAATAATGAGATTTTTGAAAAAAGTGTTTATAAAAACTAAAAATCACTTCTTTTAACCTTTTCAAAACGGTCACAACTAGAATGGAACATTTTCAAAAGATGCAAAAGAAGAAATTAACACTTTCAAAAAGTTCAGAACTAGTAACTAACGCTTGCAAAAGGGTCAAAACAAGAAATTGACATTTTCAAAAAGGTCGAACCTAGAAATTACTATCATCGAAAAGATGCAAAATAAGAAATCAACACTTTCAAAAAGGTCGAACCTAGAAATTACTATTTTCAAAAAGATGCAAAACAAGAAATCAACTTTCAAAAAGGTCGAACCTACAAACTACTATTTTCAAAAAGATGTAAAACTAAATTTAGAGCCGTTTCGAAAAGGTTAAACCTTTTGACACACTTGCCAGTAAATTTTTGAAGACAGCTTTTACAGCAATTAATTTTCAAGATTAATACATTTTTAACTCTTACAAGATTTGTAGTTAATTTGATCATTGGAATGGGCAGCAAACTGGAAATGTACGGTAGGTACTATATCTGCTTTTATTTGTATCTTCAATCTACGTACAGTTCAAAAGTTTTCAATGTTTTTTTTGTATACGTACATCTTCCAGTCCTTCTGTCCGTCTGACTGACTGTCTCGCGGAGATGGAATGGAAAAGGACAAGAACTGAGGCAAGACAGTATAAGAATAAGGCTTTTGCTAGAGATTACCTACATCTACACATACATACTACATAAATGCACACACGACAAGACAAACTTTATCTTTAAATTCAACTAAATACGTGGATCATGAGTGCCTGTGCATAATGGGACAAGAATTCTGATAATTCGTATAGTATTAGTATACAAGTAGAAGGCCCTACCATTTCCTATTACATTGTCATTACATAGCAGATAGCATAGGTATGCCTCCTAGTAAGTATTAAATATGATTGCATTGTATTGCAGGGAAGATTTTTATTTTGCCTGTGATTTCGGTTTGGTTTGGTTTGATATTCGACTGACTTGACTGGCTGATGATGCAGCGTGTGATGGGGAAAAAAAATAAAAAAAAGGAAGGATGGCTGAAGACACAGTGAGTACAGGTTGGAGAGAGAGAGAGAGAGACATGTTTGGAGGACATGATGTTGCGCATGATGTGATGTGATGGGATGTGATTGTGATGGGCATGGGTGTCTCTCTCGTCTCTTTCATGACAAAAGAATTTTTCCTCCTTCCCAGCGACATGCACCCCATGAGGTCTGCCCATTCAAATCCTCGTCTACGCCGAGCCATGGCCTCTCCATCCATTTCCACTCCACACTCATACCTTCCTTCTACCAAAGGGAAACATGTCTGAATGCCGTACATAATCTCCTCTCCAACAACGTCACATCACAGGTTTTGTAGTTCGGTTATTTGTATTTGGAATCTGAATTCAAATCCAATCTTCGAAATAGCCCAGGACACTCACTCTCATCCTCAGTCGACAATACAGAGGTACATTTTTTAATGGAAGCCTCTCTTCTCTCTCTCTCTCTCGCTCCCACATTTCTTTCAGAATAGGAAGTTGAATCGGAAACATGAATTTTGAATTATAGGACGTCATTTGTCTCCCCATTGACAGCGACATACTCTCTCGTACATGCCTACACATTCTTACATTTATTGTTGGGAGCCTCGCAAATATGATGTTATACTATTTGGGGGTCAATGAGTCCTTTGAAAGTGGTTAAAAATGATCTTAGGGGTGTCTAAAAACGGTAGAGTCCTTGGTAGTAACATTTTACACGCTTTCAAAAATGGCAAAACGTCAAATGCACGTTTCTAATACGGGTAGAACATGGTGTTGCCCTTTTTCAAATAAGGTAAAACGTCATTTTGACGCGTCTAAATTGAATAAATCATGACGTTGCTCTTTTTCAAATAAGGCAAAACGTCATTTTGGCGCTTCTAAATTGAATAAATCATGACGTTGCTCTTTTTCAAATAAGGCAAAACGTCATTTTGACGCTTCTAAATTGAATAAATCATGACATTGCTCTTTTTCAAATAAGGCAAAACGTCATTTTGACGCGTCTAAATTGAATAAATCATGACTTTGCCCTTTTTTAAATAAGGCAAAACGTCATATTAACGTTTCTAAAAGGGTGTGATACGCGATGTTGCTTTTTTTAAAAGAGGCAAACGTGTTTTTAACATTTTGAAAAGTTGTTGAAAACATCAATAGAACTTTTTCAAAAAATAAAGAATGTGCTATAGAACCCTTTCTAAAAGATATCAAGCTGCCATTGCTATAGCGTCATATTTGCCAAGCCCTTGATGGACGTTGTAATACCTTGTACATAGTTAGGGGTTCAAATTTGTACTAAAAAAGGCTCAGCATCTAAAAACGAAAAGCCTACCTACATTTTATGCACACATATCCGTCCGTCCGTCCGTCCATTGAATCATTGACTGTAGCAGAATTCGTATGAAAAATGAGTTCATTTTTTGGCAGTTGAATTTTTAAGCCAAAAATGGTAGTGATTGTGAATGTGTGTGTGTACAATCCACCTCCATGGGCAAGCCAGTAATAGGGAGTAAATACTAAAGTACTAATTTGTTTTACAATAAAATTTTATTGTTGTCGTGCAGGAGCATGGTGCACGTCGTTAAACTTTAATGTCAATATAATTTAATATAAGTTTCATATACATATAGAGTGTAAATACTGTAAATGCATGCAAGTGCCTATACACGACCAGTCGAAGCGCATTGTACCCGACAGAGTTGAGTTCAGTAGGCCTCGTCAGATGAAGCACTTAATCAAACGTTAACAATGAACAATGTTCAATAGAAAATCCATCAAGTTTGTTTTTGCAACAGCAGCAGCAGCAGCAGCAGAACATCTGTACATACGTTTGAGACACATTGCTAAAGGAGTGAGTGAGAGTCCCAGTCGGAGATAAAGATTTTAGCCCAGAGCTCATCAAAGTTGTAACTTCATTATTGCCAAATCTCCCTGCGGCCTTTGAACAGAAAACTGCTCAAGCAATCAGCAATCCATAACTCATTTAAGGAATCATAAATGAATTATCTCCACTAACGATGAATGTGTGAGCAATATAACGATTACCATGTTAACAGTCACACACAACAGAGCAACACACACAGAGAGATGCCATGCCATCATTTCAGAGAGATCTTCTCAACTACTCCTTCGAGAATTTCACCGAAATTCCCTTCCATTTCCATTTTATACACGAATGTACATACAAACACGTCGCATTTACAATTTTACAATTTTGTCTCTGCAACTGATTCTGTCCCGTCTCGTCTCCTGTACAAATTACAAATACACTGTTTTAACAAACTTAAATAGCTGGCACAAGTTATGTTTATTTTTTTTTGTTATAGCCTTGTTGCGAAAAAATTAAACTTTTCGAAACGATACTGTATCTGGTTTTACATCTTTTTGAAAGCGTTAATTTCTTGTTTTACGTCTTTTTGAAAATGTTAATTTCTAGTTTTGACCTTTTTGAAAGTCTTAGTTACAGGTTTTGAATGCTTTTTAAAATGTTATTTCTAGTTTTGACCGTTTTGAAAAAGTTCATTTCTAGAAAAATCACTTTTTTAAATCATTCTTTCTATGATTTCCCAGTTGCGAACAGGTTTAAATGCACAGTTTTTTAATACCTAATTTATGTACTTCTTACATCCGTAATAATGTCATTTCAATTCTTACCATCCACGAAAATCTGTTGAATTTCTATTATTGGCTGTGTGTGTGTGTTTTGTACCGTTTTATGAACAAACGATTTAGCGAGTAGGTTTGTAAATTAGCTTTGAATTGCAGCCTAATGTTGTTCTCTGTTCTTGTACTGTTGTTTGTATTATAAATTCAAATGACAGTTTCAACCCTGGCGTCCGAATAAAATGAATTTATTCCGGGATACTATATAATACATTAATGAATTAAATTCTGCTGTCTATCAGATTGTATGTAGGTAGGTACTATATTTTGGTACCGTATTTTGTTTTTATAATGCAGGTACATTGAATGTGATAAGTAAAAAAAAAAGAATAGTGTTGGATGATTGTGTAGAGTCGACCCGAGCCTTTTTATGATAATGCTTGCAGAAAAGGTGAGGTTTTATATGGATTTGTTCGTTCATTTGGTTGGTGTGACTGCTCAGTGTTAATGACACAATGTTAAATGGTGGGAAGTGTTGTAATGAATGGCAGGTGAAGAGGTTATTGTCATTTCCCAGTCTCCTAGTGTGCTCAACGAGAGAATTCCCGCCTGCATGCTCTCCACCGTAATTATTTATGGTTTCATGGTTTCTCTCTTAATGACCGTATGTAGGACGCCGTCTGGTGATGGTGCTCCTTCCTATACTGGTAGTATATACCTATAGCAGCTCCTCTATATATCTAGGTAATTCGTATGGTCTGAAATTTGAAATTGTTGATGCTGGTCCTTATTACTCATCATGTGGGTAGTTCGCAGAGCTAGTTAACTTTTTCGTGACGGTACTACAATTTAGCTTTAGTGTTAATTTTGTGTTTTGCATCTTTTTGAAAATGTTAATTTTGTGTTTTACATCTTTGTGAAAGTGTTAATTTTGTGTTTTGCATCTTTTTGAAAATGTTAATTTCGTGTTTTACATCTTTTTGAAAGTGTTAATTTTGTGTTTTGCATCTTTTTGAAAATGTCGGTTTCATGTTTTGACCTTTTGGAAGTGTTAATTTCTTGCTTTACAACTTTTTGAAAGTGTTAAGTTCTTGTTTTGACCTATTTGAAAGTGTTAATTTCTTGATTTACATCTTTTTGAAAAGGTTAATTTCTTATTTTGACCTTTTTGAAAGTCGTAGTTCCTGGTTTTGAATGCTTTTAAAAATATGGATTATTAATTTTGCCGTTTTGAAAAAGTCCATTTGTGGAAAAAGCAGTTTTGTAAAGCATTCTTTTCATGGTTTCCCAGCTGCGAATAGGTTAAGCTCGAATTTGAATTTACACTCAACTATTCTGTTCTGTATTGGCAAGGCTTGCGTCCAAATAAAATAACCTGCAATTGAAGAAACTTGCATTATTTGTATTATATCTGTAATCATTGTAGGAGATCGATTTTAGAGATTATTATGAAAAGTACAGAAGGGGTGAGGATTGTAAGTGGCTATAGTAGCTATAGGGAGGAGATGGAGGGGTGAGGCTACTGATACTGAAACTGATACAGTAGAAGACAGACTATTGACAGAAGTGTGTGCAAGTATTACAGATGGTGGGATGGGATGCGTTGAGACTGGACGGAGGGCTGAGTGACTGAATTCATGCAAAGTAAGCTGGTGATCACAAAAGAACAAACAATACCACCATGCTGAGCGTTCCAAAGCCTTTGATGCTTTTGATCCAACCGAAATACCTGCTTTTTGTCCAATATCCACCAACCAACGATCCCTTCCTTCTTCCTTTCAAATTCCGAGCGAACCAACACCGAACCCAGTGCGTACTTGTGTAAGCCCAAGTCAAAGCCATGCAAGGCATAGTTTTACTGATATCTCTCGTCCTCCGCTCCATCAGGATCTTCTTTCTCTGCTCCCCGGCTTCCAACCCTGTCTCTTATGTAATCTTGAACCTTCCATTATACAAGCTGTAGAGAATGCCGTACCATAATTCGCCGTGTGGCTACCTATCTGCTATCTCGCTCTAGTATTCTATCCCATGTTGGGTTTCCTTTAGGAGCCTTTTAACTATGACGTTATCGAATTTGGAATTATGTATTTAGGAAAGACCGCTCTTTCAAAAGAAGGTAAATCAGCTTTTGACCACTTTGAAAAGGTGCGCCACAGTAAATTACCCTTTTTCAAAGGCGAAAATTAGAATTTTGGAGCTTTCAAAAAGTGCAAAACACAGAAATTAGCTGTTTTTAAGACCGTAAAATAATGATTTTACCATTTTGAAAAGATGCGAAACAATATTGTAAGGTAGCCTTTTTCAAAATGTACATAACTATAGCAATTTGAACATTTTGAAAAAGTGCAAAACATTATAAATCACACTTTTTCAAAAGTATGTATAAATACGTTTGTAATGATGATGGTTTTGAAAATGGGGAAATTACATATATTTCTACCATTGCAAAAAACAAAATCATTTCTATATGCCGGTATTCATGGTTATAATTGAAAAGCCCCTTATTATGTTGGTTTGTTTTGGTTTCCATACAGTAGAGTATAGTTTACAGCTACCTGGGAGATACAGGGCAACAAAGGTAAATTCGTAGGACGAGATAGGACGGGTGAGGGTATTACGTATAGGAAGGTAGTTGGGTAGGTAGTGAAGTGCCTGGGGTTATGTCACGTTTAAATTGATTCACAATGAATTTCTATTCCTCCAAAGTCCTACACCGTGCAATTCGGATTCAGAAACGACAAAATAAAATAAAAACACAATTGAAAAATCCACTAAGAGCTCCTTTCCACTTCCACCTCTCCACTCCTTCCTACTTTATAGCATTTCCAACAACACAAAAGGTGTTCATTTCACGCCACGGCATCGGCAACTACAACGACAGCAACAACAACAACGGCAAAGACAAGGGAGATCTGTACAGATGCCATGCTATACCAGAACCAGAAAGCCATATCAGTAAGCAAAGCAGTCACATTACACTCTACACTCTACACTATATAGCTATACATATATAAGCTATAGCTTCAATAGCAATAGCACAGCAGTTGCTTCGGCGAACAATTGAAATTTATTTGATTCGTGTGCATCCTTTAATCCTAGACTGTCGAAGGTAATTTAAATGTCCCGATATTGCATTGAACACAGAATGGGGAACATCTCTGTAGGTACATCTCTACAACACAAAATTAATTCGCGCCAATTTGTATAGACAAATTATCTGTAGAATGTGAACCATTTTATCTCTGGTACGATAGCAAGCAATATTGTAAAACAGAAAAAAGGTTTTAGCAAAAAAACTGAATAAATTATGATTTTAGCACCAAAATAGAAAGCATACGGAAAAGGACTATCTGTACATAGATTCTAGACGGACATCAGACATGCTAGCGCAAAGCCGAGGCTATGAATTCATATTCTAGAAAGAGAAGAACGGATTAGAGCTAAAATAAGACGGCTTGGAAGTGGCTTGGAGTGTGTGTTTGCCATGGAAATGGAGGGAGGTCAAAGTTGAGGGAAAAATGAATAAAGGATGTGGTTGGTTGTTGGTTTAAGATGAATAAAGTGGGGAGGATTGATAAAGTATGGAGACTGTGAGGAGAGCAAGAGTGAAGTGATGTGAAGTAAACTAAAAGTAAGGTTAGCTTGGTCGTGTCGTGTCTCTTTATTGTTGGAGTTGGTGGGCTATGGTGTGTGTGTGTGTGTGTCTCGTATCGTCATTCCTGCCATGGCCTCCACGGTTTGCATTTCTTTCTCTCCATCCAGCATGAGCATCTCGGGAGTGAGAGCCAAAGGAAGGAATTATTGTGAAGTCCTCAGAGCTGAATGTCATTTTCCATAAAGCCTTATAAATGCGAAGCGTCCAAGGAAATCCTTTTGCAAAGCCTCAGCTCGTCATAAATTTCCTGGCCACGGCATCTGCTTCGTTCCTGGTTACGGATTAGGCTTCCATCCAACCAGCCAACCAACCCACCAACTAACCAACCAGCCAAGCAGACAGACAGCATCTTAAGTGTGTAAAGAGGCTTCCAAATATGATGGCAGACAATCTTGGGGTCAATTGAGTCATTTAGATAAAATCGACAAATGAATTATCATGTTTAAAAGAATGCAAAACATGATAATACCTATAACAATATTGGCGTTTCGAAAATTTATAAAGTATGATAATACACTTTGTCAAAAACAAGGCAAAACGTGGTAGTAAAATTTTGAAAAGTTCTAAAGCATCTTCAATTTTGAAAAGAAGATAAAAGCTTCATAATAACTATTCCAGAAGGTGCAAAACATGACACAGTACTTTTATAAAAAAAGGTAAAACATGGTATTAGAATTTTGAAAAGTTGTAATGCATGATGTTACGCGTTTTAAAAAATAGGCAAAAAGCGACAGTAACGTTTAGAAAAGTTCTACAGCATCGTGTTACACTTTTGAAAAAGGCTAAAACTACATAATCACTATTCGGAAGGGTGTAAAACGTGACGCAGTACTTTTTAAACAAAAGTAAAACATGGTATTAGCATTTTGAAAAGTTGTAATGAATAATGTTACACGTTTTAAAAAAAAATGCAAAACACGGTAGTAACATTTTGAAAAGCTCTAAAGCATCGTATTACACTTTTTAAAAGAAGGCAAAACTACATAATAACTCTTCCACAATGTGCAAAACATGACACAGTACTTTTTCAATAAAGGTAAAACGTGGAATCAGCATTTTGAAAAATTGTAATGCATGATATTTCCCTCTTGCAGAAAAGGCAAAACGTGAGTTTAGCTCTTCTAAAAGGTGTAAAAACATAATATTGCACATTTTGAAAATACCATTTGTACATAGTAATATTTCCAAGGCCCCAACAGACACAGCTCAGGAAGACACAGCAAAGGTATGCCTCCTTGCATAGCTATACCTGTAGGCCTACACTCGTCCACAGCATTCAAGGGAAGCCACGTTCCGTTGTTTTGTCACGTTACGTTACCCGAATTCCAAAAGTTGCCTCTCCATGGCCAAGTCTACGGAAGGGAGCGGGTCTCTAACAATAGGACACAATGCAGTGGAGAGTATTATCATATTTTCAACTAGAGCCATTTTTTTACGCTTCCCTAAAACCTACACAACTTTGTCATTATCACTATGATCAGTCTGTCTACTTTACTTTATCAAGCCCACTTTAATCCTTCCATTCATGGGCTTCATCTCTTTCTGGGGACACATTTATTATTATTTGCATGGAGGAATTTTTCTTAACCAGTCTTAAGTACTTACCCAAGGCTTTCTCCCCACTCTCCCGAGTTGTCTTTGTCAGAGATGAGTTGCTCTCGGCGAGAGAGTATTAAAGGCCAGTATTAAAAATAGAAGAAGGACGAGCACTTTGAACTCACGCACATATTTAATAACGCGGAAGAATTTTATGGAAATGAAAGATTTTTTAGCTAATTCCTTCCTTTGTGCGTTGTGAGAATATCTGGTCGTATTATAATAAAGCCTACAAAGTTTTTAAAATTTTAAAAACGTTAGCTGTTCATATGGGGTTTCGTTTTTGTTATGTACAATAGCTGTCCCTGTGGAAGTTATACTGTGAAGTGGAAACAAGGGTATCTATGTTGCTTATGAGGAAAAATTCATACAGTTTGGGCTTGGAGCTTAGAAAGCTGTTTTAAAAGAAGCCAAATCAATATCATTACATTTTGAAATGGAGTAAAACAATATATTAGCCTTTTTCAAAAGTGCAAATCAGGGTTTTAGCAATTTTTTTAAAGGCGTGAAACAGCAAATTAGCCTTTTTCAAAAGTGTAAATCAGGTTTTCAGCTTTTTCTAAAGGGGTGAAACAATAATCCCGCCTTTTTCAAAAGTACAAATCAGGATTTTAGTGTTTTTTTAAAGGCGTGAAACAATAATCCAGCCTTTTTCAAAAGTACAAATCAGGATTTTAGTGTTTTTTTAAAGACGTGAAACAACAATCCAGCCTTTTTCAAAAGCGCAAATTACAATTTCACATTTTTTTAAAGGCGAGAAACAATCAATTGCCTTTTTTCAAAACTGCAAATCACGATTGTAGCATTTTTCACAGGCGCGAAACAACAAACTATATATTTTAAGTATAAAGCAGGATTTAAAAGTTTTAAAAAGCTACAAATAAATAAATTAGCCTTTTTCAAAAATACAAATAATGAATTTTTAAACGTTTTAAAAGAGGGTAAAACAAGGCTTGTACACATTTCAAAAAAGCAATTTCTATGACGTCATAGTTGGAAAGCCCTAGCGATAGGACGATTGCCGTACGACAGGGTGAGCGTATGCTTTTGGCTGGTCGATGGCCGAGTCTGGCGCTGATTTCTTGTTTCACTTGGACAAGAAATTAAATTAAGTTCCCCTTAGGCTTCCATCATCAATTCAAGCCTCCATCATCGGGATTCGATGGGACAATAAACAATAGATTAACATGTCAATTACAAGGGGCGTAGTGATAAACAAATCGAATTAGGCGTTGTAATCCAACAAACACGTGTCTAATGATGTGATTTCCATGTACAGCCCACTTGTGAACATTAACTATGAACATTTTAAAGGGGAAGCTGTTCTTGTACTAATATATGTAGTGTGTCTATCGCCTGCGAGCATGCCTATAGCTTCTGTATTTCCTTACGATTAACGCCTGTAGGACCGTGGACTGAATTCAATCACATTCATCTTCTCAATGTGTGCATCTATAGGCTAAACTACAATATAGACATCATCATGATTTTTGACAAGTGTTTAAAGGAAATTCAAAATACAATTTCGACGTACGGCTGTCTGAGTGTTGTTCTACATTTTAGGCCAGAGCAGAGGAAAAAGTTTAAAAGGATGCGAGAATGAAATCATAATGGCCACGGAATGCATTATTCAACCATTGTGACTGCTCATTGGCTACGATATGGAAAGCGCACATGAGGGATTCCCCCAGAGAGAGAGAGAGAGAGAGAGAGAGAGAGAGAGAGAGAAATAGTTTGCGGAGTAGTTCACTCTCGGTCCAGTGTTATGCAAACGAAAAATTAAGCACAGCCGTCCCAGTCCCAGGACAGGAAGCTTTGAAGTAGCAGTAAGCCAGGCGATTTGATACATGCATATCGTCGGTCAAGAAGCATTGTGAGGGTGGATCAGTTCCCCCTTAAAAGCACAGGGAGCCAAGTCCAGAGTTATTAAAAAGCAATTTTGACGGAAACAGGTATCAAAAATCAAACGTTTACATACATATGAACGCGTATCTAGTTATAGGAAGTGTGAATTGCTCTTTTACTACTTTTGAAAAGAGCAAATAGCAATATTGCTACATTTGAAAAAGTGTAAATACTAGTTTTGCTGGTTTTGAAAACGCGTAAGTCCCATTTTGTTACTTTTGGAAAGAGCAAATAGCAGTTGTACTACTTTTGAAAAATTGTCAGTACTGGTTTTGTTACTTTTGAAAAGAGCAAATAGCAGTTTTACTACTTTTAAAAAATAGCAAATAGCAGTTTTACTACTTTTAAAACATAACAAATAGCAGTTTTAAAAAGAGCAAATGGCAGTTGTACTACTTTTAAAAAATAGCAAAAATAGCAGTTGTACTACTTTTACAAAATAGTAAATAGCAGTTTTACTACTTTTAAAAAAGAGCAAATAGCAGTTTTACTACTTTTAAAAAAGAGCAAATGGCAGTTTTACTACTTTTAAAAAATAGCAAATAGCAGTTTCGCTACTTTTGAAAACATGTACATAAATACTATTTTTGTAACTTTTGAAAAAGTCTTGAAGTAGTGTTTACGCTTTTTCTAAATAGGAAAAATACTTATGGTTGTGACTTCCGTAAGAAAGCTTTAAAGCCGTGACTGGTCGTACCCCAGAATGCCTCCTCAGCGACGCTACCCATTAATGTGAAACACTATTCAGTACTACACTGCTCTGTCCATGTTCATAACCTCACTTAATGTAAATAGAAACAGTCAAGAGTGAGAAGATGAGCGGCGGAAGGGAGCGGATTTGGAGGAGCTGGTGGTGGAAGTTAGAGAAGATGTTAAAGAAAAATAAAAATTCTAATCCTTCTCCGTCGAGTTTGAGAGTTGAGACTGTCCGGCGTAATCCAATGAAGCTTTCTACATGGACTCGCTCTTGCTAGCTCGCTCGCTGTACCACTCCGTGGCCGTCCATGCAGACGGCGGAGAGATAATGTTTTAAACATGGATTTTTCCGTGGAGGGTTTTTCGAGATTTGAGGAGTGCGGGAGAAATGGGGTGGTCGGTGGTCAGTCATCCAGAAGAGACAAGGAAGAAATGAAAGGAGAACAAGGAGTCTGAAGGGAGTCACCGCCCGTATATCAAAAAACCATAGAAGCGTAATCTACGTTAAGCTCGCTCCACATCACCAGTGATAAATCAATAGATTGATTTATGGATTTCCGACCCTCTCTCCTCTCCCTCACCAACGCATAGCGCAGCTCCCCCTCCTCCCTCCCTCCACACAAACATCATCTCTACATACAAAATACACTTTTTTTTATCCTTCCCTCCGTTTACTCCGTTATACTCCTGCCATTTGCAATTCTTCCCAAAAACCTCCATTCCAGTCCGACGTCCATCCCAGCCCAGCGAGCATGCTTCCCTTCCTTCTTTTACATAACAATGCACTCAAGCTCGCTCCTATCTTGTTCCGCTGGCCCTCGACATGTTTACTAATAACACTGAAATAACAGCATTTCAATCTCTGGGACCGTTCAAGGATGACGTCATAGAAAGCACTTTTTTGAAATGTGCAAAACCCATGTTTTACACCCATTCGAAAAACCAAACCCAATTAATTTCCCATTTTTTTTAAATGACTAGTTACCTAGTTTTACACTTTTTCAACAAGTTTCTCCATTTTTTAAAAGATGCTAATTTTATCATTTTATGATTTTTACACTTTTTCAAAAAGTTTCTGCATTTTTTAAAAGATGCTAATTTTATCATTTTATGATTTTTACACTTTTTCAAAAAGTTTTTGCATTTTTTAAAAGATGCTAATTTTATCATTTTATGATTTTTACACTTTTTTAAATCTTTTCAAAACGGTCAAATCTAGAAATAACATTTTCTAAAGCACTCAAAACCAGTAACTGAGACGTTCAGAAAGATCAAAACAATAAATTAACTCTTTCAGAAAGGTCAAAACAATAAATTAACACTTTCAAAAAGGTCAAAACGAGTATTTACACTTTTAAAAAGATGTCAAACCAGGTGTAGTACCGTTGTGAAAAGGTTAATACCTACATTGCATTATTTTCATGTGTGCCTTGTTTCAATGCTCTTTTCAAGGACTAATCTATAGCCTATGTCAATCTATAGCCGTTACCGCTACGCACTTGTGCTTATTTCTATTCAGCAAGGAAAGCCCCTGCCTTGGAATGAAATTACTTTGGTGTAGAATCGGACATAATTTGGAGGTGTGAATTTCTTTCAGATTTTTCTGTTCTAAAGAAATCTAGCATTTTATCCCAGCTGAATTAAGATGCATTATAAATAAACATCCATCACTCGTGTTTGAAGGTAAACACAATTTTTAGTCAATTTATTTACCTAGGTGCACTTTTATATCGACGGTGAAGAAGCAATACATTGTGGGCAAGTCGACACAAGGAACTTTTGAGTAAAAGTTGTTGTAAAAATTCAGCTTTGTAAAAAATGTGTTTGCCCTATCAACTGATGATTAGACTTATTATACAATCACTATGCTTCTTCACCGACGATATGTATCTCTGCATAGTTATGACAATACAATCTTGACG
Source organism: Dicyrtoma fusca (assembly GCA_034695205.1). Lineage (NCBI taxonomy): Eukaryota > Metazoa > Arthropoda > Collembola > Symphypleona > Dicyrtomidae > Dicyrtoma > Dicyrtoma fusca. Next base: position 15,722 of record JAQFZC010003372.1, read on the forward strand.
TGTTCATTAATAAATTATTTGAGCCTATCTTATTGTCAGTATTTATACTTTATCTCCCATATTACCAGTAGAACCCCAGTTGAACAAGCTTCACAATAAAATTTGATACGATTCGGCATGATACTCTCATTTGTAGGCATTAAGCTACACATGTGCATTGTATTTATAGCCTTGAGTCGAGTGCATTTCATCTTTTCAGCCAACCAGCATATTTCACTTCCAGATGAAGATGAAGCCCATGCCTCTAATCTACAATAAGTGTTAGTCTACCGAGATTTAATTTCAATGAAGCACCGCCATGACCTTTTTAAAAACCAAGTTCTTTACCGTTTAATCAAGTTCTCAAAGACATAAAAAAACGGCTGTAGGATGGAGAGCTGGAAGATGGAGAGAGTGAGGGAGAGCGAGGGCCGAGAAGAAAAAGTATAAAAGAATTAGACAAGGAATGAAATCAAGATGAGATTTATGTGTAGCAATGTATGTAGAGACTTGGAGAGAGACGTTCATAGGAGTAGTGGCTCTTGACTCCATGTGTGTGTGTGTAGGACCTCAGACAACATTTAAATTTTTCAAGTGATCCATGTTGACCCATCTCTCCATGGATGAATGTGGGTAAAAATTCATTGAGGCTCCGAGATATATGTTTGTATGGTTAGGGGACATATCGTGGGTGAAGAAGCCTTCTGAGGTAATTCCTGGTCCTAGGTTAAAGCCATTCCCATGCATGTCCAGCGTCCCCTAATTAATAAGCAATTTTGTACCTTTTCAAAAATGTGAAAAAGAGCATGGAAACGTTTGAAAAACAGCAGTAATAGAATTTATGCCTTTTCTAAATTACAAATATCGTATTTACACCTTTTCAAAAACAGCAGTAATAGAATTTACACCTTTTCAAAAACAGAAAAAATGGTATTTACACCTTTTCAAAAACAATAAAACTTGTAGCTACTCCTTTTTAAAACTGCCAACCTGGTATTTATGGCTTTCAAAAACAGTCAAGCTGTTATTTACACTTTCTCCAAACAGTAAAACTGAAATTGATGCTTTTCAAAAACATGCAAGATGCCATTAAAACATTTTAAAAAACAGCAAAACTCTCGAATTGAAGCTTTCCACAAACATGCAAAATGGCATTAAAAAACATTTTTAAAAAACAGCAAAACTCTGGAATTGACGATTTTCAAAAACATGCAAGATGGCATTAAAACACATTTTAAAAAACACCAAAACTCTCGAATTGACGCTTTCCACAAACATGCAAAATGGCATTAAAAAACATTTTAAAAAACAGCAAAACTCTCGAATTGACACATTTCAAAAATACCTACTTTAACTGTTAACTATTTGAAGTTACGTAAATGTACAGACAATTAATTGCGGGGTTTCAGCCAAAATGAAATCAACCAGGGCTTGTTAGACTTGCATCACAATTCTTTTAATCGGGGACTGGACTTACCCCAGAATGCTTCTTCACCCAGGATCTACATTAGTATTGTGAAGAAAGTAAAAATCGTACTAGAGCGAAAGCGACGAAGCTACTCCAGTAACATATTTCCTTTAAGCTTGTGTGTACGAGAAAGAGAGAGAGAGAGAGAGAGTCTCTACATAATTTCGGGTGTTAATATAGAAAAAAGGACACGGAGGACTGTGTGCAGAGAGAGAGAGAGAGAGAGAGAGAGAGAGAGAGAGATGTAGTAGGGACTCGCATGGAGATGAATGACTGGCTATGCTCTGTAGTGCTGGGCCTCGGCTGGGCGACGATATGAACCCAAGTTAACTCTTTGATGGCCCTCGAGCGAGCAGTCAGCAAGCAGTAAATCTGTCGAGACTATGACCTGAAATGATTTACGAAGCCAAAACACCGCATGCAGGTTACACGGGACAGGACACTAGAACAAGCCATCCAAACTACCAAACCAAGGAATCTCTGTGGGTACCAGTCAGTCAGGCCAGTCTCCTTCATCTCCACACACTCTGCTCTCCAGCTACACACACACACACACACACACCACTTGTCACACTCATCCATTCACATGTGGCAGAGCATCTCCTCTCATTTGCACCTCATACCTCACAATCACAATCAGATGAGCAGATACACCTCACTCTCTCACGCCACGAGTAATCACAGATCATGCCAACTTTCCCATCTCCCGTCTTTCTGTCTCTCCCAAGATCCTATCGCTCGCCATCAAAACACACGGAAATCTATTATGTCCAAGTGTGAAGTAACAAACAATGACTCGGCTGTAACAGCACAGCCGACGCATTCTCAAATTTCTGAATCTACGGCTCTGTAAATCTGTACAAACAAGCAAATAATCTTCTAATTGTGGCGTCCGTTCACCAAGTCACTTCATGAACTATTAAGACCCTCCAGTAATTGACGCCATTTGATTCGAATTACAAAGAGGGTTTTAAAAAAAGGCAAAACGTGATATTTGACAGTTAAAAAAGTGAGTAAATGATGAAACAATTAACATTTTTGAAACAGCAATATATCTAGTTTTGCAGCTTTTTTGAAAATGTTCATTTCTAGTTTTGCAGCTTTTTTGAAAATGTTCATTTCTAGTTTTACACTTTTCAAAAATGTTCATTTCTAGTTTTAAACTTTTCGAACATGTTCATTTCTAGTTTTACACTTTTCGAAAATGTTCATTTCTAGTTTTACACTTTTCGAAAATGTTCATTTCTAATTTATAATGTACATAAACCATTTTAAAAGTGTTAATTCATAGTTTTGATCAATTTAAAAAGTGGTAATTTCTAGTTTTAACCTTTTTAAAACGCGTCAATTTCCATTAAGGAATAATTACCATATATATAGTATTATTATAGTTAATTTCCAGTTTTGACTTTATTAAGGTGTAAAATAAGCTGTGCGTGCTGCAAATTTTTGTAATTGAACTAGCAGACTGTATTCAAATGAATGATGAAACTACGAATTTCAGAAGGTAGGCTAATTATTTAGGTTTATTTACTTACGCACTTGGAAGACAGACTTGGGACCTATTGTTTGTTGCCTGTGGTGAACTCCCGGGTAAAAGTTGTTTGAAATTCCCTGGGATTGACGAGTCATTAAAGACCTATTGAAGTTAGCATGAATTAAGGAGACAAGAAAAAGAGCCGTCAAGTTCAGAGTTTCTGAATACAAGGCTGTATGCGTGGAGATGTGAGCCAATGAGGGACGGGAAGGGAAGGACTGGGAGTGCATAAGTACATACATGGTGGAACTAAGACGTGTATGCTTTCCTTGAGGCCGCTGTGTGTGTGTGTGTGT
>JAQFZC010003373.1:0-18998 GCA_034695205.1 Dicyrtoma fusca
TTTGCATCTACTTTCTATATTTTGTAGTATTTTCCTTTTTTGAAAGCCACTTTTTAACTTTTACTCAGCTAACTTTTTCCGCTAGTTTAGCTATACTAGAAGGTAGGTATAGCTAGTATAGCTATACTAGAAGGTAGGTATAGCTAGGATAGCTATACTAGAAGGTATGTATAGCTATACTAGAAGGTAGGTATAGCTAGTATAGCTATACTAGGAATACATATTTGGATTTTGGAATTTATTACAGGGAAAGTTTGATTAGAAAATCTGTCTACTCTTTACTACTACTACTACTTTGATTTTGATTGCTCAAATAATAAAATTTAATTCCCCTTGTAATTACGTAATGTGTGTACATGGAAAGTTGGGAAAGAATTAGGAGATTTATTAACAATTTTTTTTCATTTCATTTCCCTTCTAATTTCCTTTGTAATCTCCTATAATTTCCTCATTCCAAAAATTCCAATTCCAATTTTCATTCCAGTGATTCCGAAGGCCTGGCGGTGCCATTGCAAGGCTGATTGCTGTGGAAAAAAGTAGGGCGTAAATATTTGTATGTACGTACATGCTTTCCAGGGACGAACATCCAGCATTCCGATTTAATTAGCGGAACTACGGTTACTTTTTTATTGCTTCTGGACACACTAAAGAATCTGGAGAATTTGTTTTTTTTTAATTCAGGGAATTTTTCCCTCATTTTTGTATGTATGTATTGTTTAAGGAGTTTAAGATTGATTCTATTTTTATCCTTTTAATTAATTTTTCTACTTCTTTTTTTAAGGATTCTTTGTACGAATCCTGTCAGGTGAATCCTGTAAGGCATGGATTTAATTCGTGTTACATAGCTTTTATTGAAAAGTGGCTTTGATATAATTTTAACGCTTTCAAAGAGACACTTTATATTAAATAATTTATTTTAAAAGTTGTTTTTTAAATAGAAATTATGGGTTTTAAAAAAGCTGCTAGGTAGAAAGAGTGTGTTTAAAAAAATAATTTAATGCAAAAAAAGGTTTTAAAAAAACCGTGTTTACTCTAACATTAACAATTTTGAACAGCCATTTTACTTAAAATGCAAAATGCGCGTTTAAAAAAGTTGGGTTATTAATTTTTTGGAAATGGACGCTATAAAAAAAGCGTTTTTATTAGTAAGAACGCTTTCAAAAAAGTGCTATTAGAGAATTTCCTAATTTTAAAAAGGTTCTTTACTCGAATTACAAAGTTAAAAAATGTGTTTTATTTAAAATGGACGATTTTTAAAAGCGATTTTATGGAGATTTAGCTATTTTGAAAAGACCGTTTTTAATATTTTACCTCTTTTGGTTACAAAATGCACGTTTACGATTTAGAATATGCTGCTATTATTTTTGGTATAAACGACGCTTTGAAAAAAAGTGGTTTTATTAAAATGGTGGTTTTCAAAAAAGCGCTTGTAGAGAATTTCTTAATTTTAAATAGTTTCTTCTCTTAAAGCACAAACTTACAAAAGTGTTTTATACCAAATCGACAATTTAAAAAATCAATTTTATGGGGATTTAGCTATTTTGAAAAGGCTATATTTTTATATATATTTTGTTTCCTTCTAAATTAGTTGTTTATTATTTATTTTATTTTTTTAATTTCTAGCAACTGCTTCTCCGGCACTCAAATCATCCTCCGCTTCTCGGCTCTCTTCATGATCATCTATTTCCTGGGCCTCGTCCTTCTCCTCACTGAGCACAATTTCCGTCGGCGGCCCCGTCCAGAGGGGGACATTCTCCTAGAAGATACTTCCAAGGACGATGATTAAAAGCCCCCCCCCTAAAAAAGGAGGGAAACCCCCGCTAAAAAAATTTGAATTCAAAAAATCTTTAAAAAATTCGCAATATCAAACCAAAACCACCAACACCAACACAGTCTACAATCTGCAATGCCAAGAACTACGAACAAAAATAAATCTGCCCAAAGAGCATCTTCTTCTTCCTTAAGCACAAGAAGGGCGCAAAAACGAAAAACCGAAAAACGAAAAACCAAAAGCTCCCATTATTGCATTGCAATGTTGAATGTCTCATCGCTTCGCCAAAAATCTGTCATTTTTATTTTATTTTTTGCAATATTTCTCTGATTTGAGACCCTTTTTTCCCCGCTGTGACGCTTCCTTGAACAAAATCATAAAAAAAAAATTACCAAGAAGGAAACTATCACTATGACGACTCATCTGAAGGACCTGGCTGGATGCAGGAGGGCACACAAAAAGCGATCAAAGCACTGATAATGGATCTCTACAGATCTGGAGTGTGAGTGTGTGTGTGTGTGCAGTAATGTAATTATTTCTACATTTTTTGGCACCACCACAAAAAGATGGGACAGATGTGACGAAGATGAAGATGATCTTTCTACATCTATAGTGCTACTAGTAATATAAATCTGGGAAATAAATATACCCACAAAAATACATATAAAAATATCGGTTCCTGTTCTAGATGACTGATAGTGCAGTCAAGAGTCAAAAGGTGCAAGATTTATTTGGAAGGAAAAGAAACCGAAAGGATCGAATCGAAAATCGACTGGTAGTATCAATGTAGTATAGTTGAGTATAGCCTATATTTTATTTTATTTTATTTTAATTTATTTTATTCTATTTTAGTTTTAAATTGTATTATAATTGTACCTGGAAATTTGAAACTCCGGTGCAATGAAGGATTCAAGTCAATCAAAAGGGAGTAGGTGGTAATTGTAAATTTAGTTGTAATTTTAATAATTGTGATTTTAATCGAATTAATTAATTAAATATCTGTCGATGTAAATACCTACCTAATTATTATAAAATTATTTTTAAATTATTATTAAATTATTAAAATTGTCAGTATCAGTATTATTTATATTTTTATGGTGCTACGAATCCATTTGTGTACTTAGCTTTGGGTAAGTATGTATGTATGTACTTTTAATTATAGGTGGTGTTAAGATACCCATACTAATGTTCGAATTTAAATGTACTAATTAATTGTAATTTATTTTAATTGTGTGTGCACTACCAATGGGAAACGTAATTTTACAAATAATTATATGCACTATAACTCTGTCTATTCTATAAATGTCTATTTTTTTTAAATGTACTTAAGTGTGTCGTCTATATGTATGTACTATAGACTATAGGTATAGTGAATATAATTATATTGACTGCGTGGGTTTAAAAAATTCGCTTTCCCTGAAATCTCTACTAGAATCGAAAGGCCTATGTGGCTTTTTTTAAACGGTAAGAAATGTGTTGCAAATGTTTTGCAGTTTTTTTTAAAATGTCAATGTCTAGCTTTGCTTTTTGTGAAAACGTCAAAACGTAGGTATATGTATAGAGGTGTATGTGTTTTTGAGGGTTCTTTCAAAACGTGATTATCATAAAAATATTACGACTTTTTTGAAAGGTGTTTTAAGGGGGAAATAAGACGTCATATTTGCATAGCTTCTAATGTGGTGTTTCAATTTTTTTAAAAGGCAAAATGGCATAAAATTAGATACATATTGAAAACGTTGGAAAACATGATGCCGCACGTTTGGAAAAAATACTAAAGGTTTTAGCGTCATTTCAAAACATTGCAAAACATGATATTACACTTTTTTTTAAACTGCAAAACGTCATAACCACATTTCAAAACCTTGTAAAATATAAAATAATACTTTTTGAAAAAATGCAAAACATGTAAAAACGTCAAAACTGCACTTTAAAACCTTGCAAAACATGTATTACACTTTTTAAAAACTGCAAAACGTCACAACTACATTTGTAAACATTGCAAAACATGGTATTACACTTTTTAAAAAAATGCAAAAATGCAAAAACTTCATAACCTCACTTTGAAACCTTGCAAAACACGAGTCTACACTTTTTCAAAAAGTGCAAAACGTGACAGCAACATTTCAAAACATTGCAAAAACATGAAATATCACTTTTTGAAAAAAAAATGCAAAAAGTACTATCTGCATTATAAAGGGTACAAAACAAGGTAATCCGCTGTTTCAAAAATTGCAAAACGTCACAACTGCACTCTAAAACCTTGCAAAGTAATATTCTACGCGTTTTCAAAGAATGCAAAACAACATACCGTAAAGACCCAAATTGTGCCCGGGTCCCTAATTGTGCCCGGGTCTCTAATTGTGCCCGGGTCTCTAATTCTGCCCGGGTCTCTAATTGTTCCCGGGTCTCTAATTGTTCCCGGCTCTCTAATTGTGCCCGGGGTCTTAGCGCGAACTTTAGTTCCCTCTCTAATAATGTCCGGGACGGGTTCCTATTTGTGCCCGGGGCATCTTAGTTTGAAGTTTGAAATAGTGCCCAGGGGCACGGGGCACTATTTAGGTCTTTACGGTACTGCTAGAACTAAAGCTAGAAAACCCGGGATTTCACTTTTTCGAAGCACCTAGTCACATTTGCAAGGCCCATTGCATTGTAATCAAATCTAGTCACATTATCTCTAATCTCTATATATCAACCTGAGCTATACTGTTATACTATATAGGGTCTATATGTCTAATTTAAAATCTACTAATTAACTAGAAAACTATAGGAAGGTGTCCCAGGTTCAGAGGTCACGTGGGGTCAATGTCGTTAGCCTTTTTGTGTCTGTAACTGTCCATAATGGCTGTCTATGCTCCGAGTTGTGTAAATTAATGGGAAAGGAATGAAAGTTGAAGGCTGCGGATTCTCCTGTGAGCTATAAACTATGTGACGGGGACCGTAGTTTGACGGCTATATAGCTATAGCTATACCTATAGCACTATATATAGCTATGCCTATACCCATAATTATTATTATTACCATCCTATAAAAGCTTTTACTGTCTCTATTTGGGTGGTCTGGAACTGAGCTGTTCTGGTTGGGAGAAAGTCTATTAGTGTGTAGCTAGTTGGCTCCAAGTGAAAGTGAAAGTGAAAGTAAGAGTGAAAGTAAAAGTGAAAGTAGAGCTCAAGTGATCTGGGATCGTTTTTGGTTGGAAGAAAAGTCCAAGTTTCCTTTCTTCATTGCTTTGGGAATTCCTCAGATTTCCTAAGAACGAGAGATTTCGATTGTTGCTCCATCGCATCTCTCCCTCGATCATCTTCTGGCTCTTCTGGTTGGCCTGGGAAATCTTCTTCTGGTTGCAGAGGCAGAAGGAGAATTTAGATCTTTGCTATAATTTCAGTGTAATAGTGAGAAAGAGAGAAGGTTGCTGGGTCAATGGGCAAAGGTCAGAGGTCAAGGGCTGGGTAAATAAGAGTGGGAATTGATGATTGCAATTTGTAGGGAAAGATGCGGAAAGATCAGATTATAAATTACAGATTTTTTATGATTTTTTTGTGTGGGAAATCTGGGTGCAAAAGGGGCCATCTTGTACTCTATATATATATATATATATATATATATATGTAGCTATAGGTATAGCTAGACAGGGCCTGGCAAATATTACGTCATGCAATTTGTAAATTTGTTGTGGAAATTTTTAAACTTTTTTAGACCTTTTTTTTTGAAAAAGGTGAACAAATACTTTTGCAATTATTGTTTTTTTAAAAATACAAACGTCGTGACTTGGTTTTTACAATACTGTGCATATAGCTGGAATTTTACCTTTTTTAAAAATGTAAAACGTAATAATGTCTTTTTGAAAAGTTGTTAAACAGGATATTCCACCTTTTTTTAAATTGCAAAACGACACATTTTCATTTTAAAAAGTTGCAAAACATGATTTTTCACTTTTTAAAAAATCCAAAATGGCAGGTGGTCTTGATTTTGAGAAGTAAAATAATGATGTTCTACTCATTTTTCAAAATGCAAAACGGCATATCTACACTTCAAAAAGTTGTAATATGAGATAACACTTTTTAGGGAAAATGCAAAATGGCGTATCAACGTTTTGAAAAGTTGTAAAATATGATATTCGACTGTTTTAAAAAATGCAAAACGATATATCTCTACAATTCTACATTTTGAAAAAGTTGAAAATACGACAATACACGTTTTAAAAAATGCTAAACGTTATGCCGTCTTTTTAAAAAGGTGCAAACCATGAATTTATATTTTTTCAAAATAAGAAAAAGTGCTAGAACCTGTACAACTATATTTTGAAATGTTCAAAACATGATATTTCACTGTTTTTTAAAAAATGCAAAACGGCATAGGTACATTTCGAAAAGTTTAAATATATGAATGATGGGCAAGGAAACATTTTTGAGACACGATTTTTTAATAATTTAATTTCTTCATGATCATATTTGCAAGGCCCCCGGTTAGCCGCTGTAGCATTGCACTGTCATCTAAAATTATTGTTGAAATATGAAACATAAGTCTTTGGGCCTCCAGTAATATTTTTATGACGTAAAGCATGTGGCTAACTCTTAGAATTTTGGACTTATGCCTAAGACGTCCAGCTTGAGGTTTCCTCAGATACATGATTACTTCTGTACTACGTGCTTTAGAATTTGAATTGGAATTTGAATGGGAATTTCAAGCCAGAAAAAAAGAGCGTTAAAAGGTACGTGACTTGGAATTTTGATTTGGAATTTTTGGAAATTTGAAATTTTGTGAGAATTCCCAAGAGACATATTTTATTTAAATCTCTGTGAACTGAAGAGATATTTTACTTGAAAGATGAAACTTGTTGTAATTTAGATGTCAGATCAAATTTTAAATCTTGAAGCATTGTTCTTGCATCCGTCATTTTCTACTTTAATTTTTGAATCTTTTGCTTTATGTTTTATTTCTGTATGGACTATTAATAAGCTACTTGGGGGCCTCGCAAATGTGACGGCATGGAAATACCGGTCAAAAAAAGTGTACGTGTCATGTTTTTGCACAATTTTAAAACAATAATGTCACTTTTTTCTCGTAGTAGTAGTAACGCGTTTTACAACTATCAAAATTAGGGGCGTTTCACAAATTATATGGTAAAACTGGAAAAAGTTTACGCAATGCACAAAACACTAAATGTAATTACCTAGCTGTAAAAATTAAGAATTTTACTGTAAAAATGGCGTATTGACGCATACGTAATTTATGCGAGTCCCTTCGCTGTAAGCTTTGAGTGGGCGTCTTTTACTGTTTTACGTACACTGCACTACCGTGTGCTTTATAGGTACAATTATAGAAAAATGTAAGTCATTGAAGGTAATTTATGTGTGTAGCCTCCACCATACCATCTCATTGTACAACTATATTTTAGTTTAATTAATGTTTAAAAGAATAATTAAAAAAATGTGAATTAATTAACAAAATAAATGTAAAAAAATCCAATCAATTCAATGGAAAATAAATGTGATTCTATATTTTGCTTCGTCTTTAAAATACGGTGTTTTTACCTTTTTTTTCATGAAAATTTTATTCTTTGACCTTTGACCTTCCATCTTATAAAGGAGTTAAAGCATTAGCATTGAAAGCACCGGAAGTTTCTATAGTTTTTTTTACTGCTCCGCTGGGGCCAACTTTTCCATTCACTGAAAAAAAAATAACGGATTACCATTTAAAATCCGGTTTGGCTTCCACGGATTGCGGATTGGATTTTAGATTGCAATTTCCTTTGGTTTTCGGTTTGCGGTTTTTTTCGGTTTTCGGTTTCTATTCTCGAAGGTGCTGTCTACCACTGGTACAGATTGTGTGTGAGAAAGAAAGGGAATTTTTTACCACAATTTTTATTCTCAGAAACGTCACTGATTTTTATTTTTTTTAAATTTCACAATTTCATTCTTTTCCTTGGTAGGTTCTATTTATTTTTATTATAATTAATTGGATAATTTAATATTAATTAATAATTTAATATTTGCAATGATTTAATTCATTTAATAAGTTAGTTCCTTAAATCTAGATTTGAATTTAATTTAATTTAATTACTAAAATGACATAAATTCGTATCGTAGTCTTTAGCCTATGATCACTTGTAATTTAATTTACAAATTACTTCAAATGTAAATTACAATAAATTATTTTATTCGTAGTTAGTCAATGCTAATAACCTATTAATTATTATTAATATTTCTACATTCTATTTTTATATTTGCTAGTTTAATTATGAACAACACGAATTAAAAGTTATTGATCAATTCAATTTATAATTTTTATTTAACTATTAATTAGTTAATTTACAATTTAGCGATTTTTAAATGACCGTTGCTTGTTGAGCTGCTGATTTTAAAATGCATTTTAAATTAGTTAAAGCTTCAAGTACTTAATTAGCGTGTAGTTTTAAGTTTTTAATTAATCAAATTTTAATTATCAATTAATTAATTAATAATTATTAATTAATTAACTATCGATAAGCATATTTTTTTAGCATCCATTGTGACTTGTATTTTTATTTTTCATGTTTTAGTACCAGATTTAAGTGATTACGATTAGTATCATTAATCATTAGGTAGTAATTAATTAGTATACACTTGTTTTGATTTGTTAATTGAATTTAAATTACCTTACTAATTAAATAAACGAACTTTTAATTATAATTTTATAATTAATTTAATTACAATTAGTAGTACCATCAACCATTCAGCCTCTGTCTGTCACCTGTCACCTGTCACCTGTCACGGACCGGCTTCCAAACAACAGTCACCACAGTAAGCACTCTTATTTTAAATATGTTTTTAAGTCCCAAGGCTCCATAATTAATTATTAATTATAATTATTTATAATTAATTATTAATTGTAATTAATTAAACTAATTTTAATTTACTTTTTTCTTGATTACTTACAAATTCCATTCCAACTTTCCAACTTTAATTTCTAGCTTTTAGCATTTGAATCCGTGGCGGGCTTTTTTTTCAAAGTGGCGCCTAATTTCAAACTTGGTTTTGGTCGCATCATTGAATTTTGTTTCTTCGCAAAACTTTATTTCTGGCATCCTTTAATTTTTTAATTATTGTAATTAGTTTAATTATTAATTATTTAGGTTAAAATATTATTCCTTATCAATAGTTTAGCTTCCAGTTTTAATTCGCGATAAAAAATTCTATGTAAAAAGAGGTGTGGATGCGCTCAATTCCTGCGAATTTCCTGTCAACTGTCAACTTTCCTGAACGATGGCAGTGTGTGATTTTTTGATTTATTTTGTGTTTTTTAATTGTTTTTAAATGAATTTTTAAACTGTCGACTGTAGAGTGAAAACCCCGCTATTTATATTTACAGTTTTTAGATTAAAACATTATTTTAATTCATTAGTTAATTTACTTGATAATTAAAGAGTCGTGAAATCAAACCGTCAACTGTTGACCGTCAACTGTTGCCTGTCAACTGTCGAAGGTAATTACTTACGCCCATTTATTAGAATTTGAATTTTATTAAAATCTGTATTGACATTGATTGTTAATTATAATTATTTTAATATTCTAAAAATCTACAATTTTTTTAATTAACTGTTAATTACTGTCAACTGTCAACTGTAGTTTCGCATCGCTTTCGCTACCGATTAATTTATGTAAGTCATTACTCATTAGTCATTCATTACACTATAAAAATGTTAACGGTAAGTTGTGGAAATCATTTAATGATCAGTTTATGAAATTGTGTGTGTAATTTTAATAATTTAATAATAATTATTTAGTATTTTTTTAGCGGTAGATTTGAATTATTTTGATTTAATTATTTAAAAGTTTGATGATTAAAATTCTCGTTAAAAATGCTCCTTTTTGTATTTGACTAAGGAAAACGTATTTCAACATTGATTGTTGTTATTCCCTCCGCCGCCGCCCCCGGAGCCGCTCCCGCCACTCCCGCCGCCCCCAGAACTGCCGCCACCCCCCGCCATCTTCCGCTGCAAGGTCCTAGTTTCCTGCACCGCCGCCACGATTGACCTCACCGCCTCCTCGTGACCCTCGAAACTCTCCGCCTTGTGCAAACTCCCGCTCACAATCCCGTCATCATCATCGTCGAAAATCCCGCTCGCACTAGACGGCCGCCTCAAACTCCCGGCAATGTTCCCCAAACTTCCCGGGGAACTTCCCCCGCCCCCGAAGCCAAGGCCCCCGTCTCCGCCACCCAATCCCCGCTCGCCATCATCATCTGGCGAGAGCTGCGGGGAACTTTCCCCCCGTTTCCGGAGCAACCCTGCCGTGCCCTCCCAGGAATGTTGCCGCGCGGAAATGAGGCCAGACTTTGAACCCGCCCGCCTAATCGTGATGACGGAGCGCCGGTCAAAGTCGATGGAGCTCTTGCGACTGTCACGGGAATTGGAGTCGAAACTAATGAGGCTCTCGCAGGACAGGGGCTTCTTCGAATGGGACAGGTCACCAAGGTTACCATTATTGTCCGCCGTAGACACCTTCCGGCCCAAGGACGATGACCCCGAGTGGTGAATGTGTGAACTGTGATGGCTCCGCCCGGAGCCGTGACCTCCGGATGACCTCGAGGAAATTACGTGGGTTGTGACCCCGCTGCTTGCAGAAGGCCGCCCCTCCCCTAGGAAGCCGTAGAGGTAGGCCTCCTCCATACTCTTTGAGAGCGGCGCGGGGGATGACCTTGAGCTGATGGAGCGCGGCTCCTCATGGACGTGAACTTTGACCTGCGTCGTAGTAGTACTGGAGCCACTGGAACTCCCCGGAAGGCCCAGACCCTTACCCCCGCTGCCGTTTTTAGGCGGTCGCCTTGGCGGCGCGGAATGCGACCGCGCAGTTTGAATCCCGCCGCGCTGCGGTAAAGGAATTTGCTGGTAATCGTCTTCACTCATTAGGTCAATGAAATCCTCCCGCTCCACCCCGCCCCCCGACGAGCTCCCGCGCCCCGAACTCCGCCGCGTCGGCGCTTCACTTACGGAGCGCGAATATTTAAGTGAACTATTTGTCGAGCTATCGCGGGTCTTCATCTTGGGCGGGATCGTGTTGGTATTTGAACCGGCTAGCGCGCAGGAGGGCATGTCGCTTAGGAGGTAATTGTAGTAGCGCGCATGCGCAAGTTCCTGTTGTTGCTGCTGGTGCTGCTGATGTTGCTGGTGGTGGTGTTGCTGGTGCTGTTGGCGTTGGACGTTGCCACTGTGTTCGCGCTCCATTTGAAGTTGACGCTGGCGCTGTTCCGACGCTATAAGCCCTCTCGATAGACTTTGGTACAGAAGCAGTAGACGGCCCGCGTCCTTGGGATCCTCAAAATTTAGCGACTTTAGCAAACTCTCCGTTTCCAAGGCACCCGCGCTCCGCGCGCGCGACTGCTTCGAGAGGCGGGAAGGCGGCCGCTCATCGTCACTCTTTGATTTCACGAAGGATTTAGCACGACTGTATCCCGCACCGCCTTGGGACGAATCGCGGCTGCGCGTCGAGCCGGTGCGCTTCATGGAGGAGGGCGGCGCTTGGAACTGTTGTTGTTGTTGCTGCTGCTGCTGCTGTTGTTGTAATTGTTGCTGTTGCTGCTGCTGTAGTTGAAGCGCTTGTTGCTGCGCCAGTTGCTGTTGCTGCGCCTGCTGCTGCGCGTGCTGCGCATGCGCGGAAGTTCTAGCGAGCGCTTCTACCGCGGAGTTGGGCCCTGGGTAGGGGGATGAGTACTGGAATTGACTGTCTTTCATAGCGAGGGCCTTTCGGGCGACGAGGGAGAGGGGCGGCGCGGGGTGGTTGGTGGGGAGGGGGATGGTGCCCCCCGAGGAGCTGGAGGACAGGCCCCCGAAGGATTTTTTTCGGTCCTCCTTCCCCGGGTTTCTCACCTTGTCGATGAGTTGACTGAGCATCCCTTGGGGCTTGGGCCTGTGGGCGTGGCGATGGGTGGGGTTGGCTTGGGGGAGGAGCGAGGCGGGCATTGACCCCCGATGGATGGCCGCGTGGGGGTAGGCAGCGTGGTCGGTGTGAATGTATTCTTGGACCTCGTGGGTGGGCTGTTGTTGCTGTTGGTTCTTGGAGGCAAGTTGGCAGTGGGCTTGGTGCTGGTGCTGGGAGGGGTGGGGGACCTTCACTAGGGGGACGAATGCACCCCCCTGACCTTGACTTTGACCTTGACCTTGACCTTGGCCTTGGCCTTGACCTTGGATGGACACCACCGGACCACCACCACCGCCAGGAGTGGCAGTTATTGAGCTGGGGGGAAGGGTGGCTTGGGTTATGGTGAAGCGACCGCTGAGGCGCTCTGACTTGAGCGCGGCGCCCCCCACCAGGGGTTCCTTCTTAGGCAGCAGGGCGCCTTGGGACTGCTGCGCCTTGGTGCTGAGGCCTAAAAATTGACAAAAAAAATTGTTTTAAAAAATTATCATTTTTTTTTCTATTTTTCAGATTAATCGAGCTTCTTTAATTTATGACCAAAAACGTTTTTTTTGAAAAATAGTTTTGGAATATTCGATCAAGTCTGGCTCGCTATTTTTTCTGGTGGCTTATCTACTCCCATTTTTTTTTTTTACTTTTTTCTTTCTGTCTACATTTGAATTTATTTCCCTCCTCAAATTCTGCCGGTCGTTTACGTCTTCGTTATGTTTGACGGCTAAATGTATGTAATTGTGTGGATGAAGTCCACTCTGTCTCTGTCCTTTTTGTTGGATTTGGATTTGGATTCGGAATTTGCAAAGTTAAGCATTAAAATAAATGGGGATGAAAAAAAGAGGGGGGAGGGGGAGGGGAATTGATGATGATCCGATAATTTAATGTTATTGGCTTGGGAAAGTTTACTTTCACTTGACCATCCCATTATTCCTATTATGTACATCATCTCATTGCATTGCGAGGGAGAGAAAGAAAAGGAAGGAAGATGAAGGAAAAAAGAAGAAGAAAAAGAGAATAAAAGTGTGTCTTCGTCTGCATTGCTGTCGCATCTCAAGATTTCATTTCTTTCCCAAAGTCATCTCTTTTGCTGCCTGTCCACATAAAAAGGTAGGGGTTGTGCATAAATTACGTTGACAATTATTTTGTTTTCAAATTTGCATAATTTTTACAACCAAATGGGAAGGTTGGTGTGGTTCACATTTATGTATTTGCACATTTTTGGTGGGTCATTTGTGAAATTGTGTAACGTAATTTATGCATGTTCCCCTAGACACTTTACTATTTGTAGAATAGACACTGCGACTGAATAGTGTAGTGAATGGCGAGTCCGTCGGTCACTTTCTCGCATTAACTCAGTCACATGTCACTTTCTTGTTTTTTTTGTGGGACTTTATCGTTAGAGTTTAGGGACCATTGAAAAATATAAAAATGTGTAATTTAGGAAAAAAAGTCCAAAAATTAATTTACTTCTGTATGTAAATGGAGGCAATCGGCAAAATGTGATACTTAGGTTCTGAAAAGTTGGTAAATGATACATCTTGGGCTCTTCTAAAATATGCAAAACGGAAAAATAAAGTTTTAAGAAGTGTCAAAATATAATATTTTCCTTTTTCAAAATAGGTAAAACCTCATAACTGCATTTTGAAAAGTTCTAAAACGTCATTATACAGTTTTTCAAAAAAGGCTACACCTCACAATTGCATCCTATAAAGATGGTAAAACGTCTAATTTCACTATTTCGAAAAAGACAAAATTCATAATTGCAACTTGAAAAGTAGCCAAACGTTATATTATACTTTTTTAAAAGGGCAAAAATCTAATAACTGCATTTTGAAAAGTTGTAAAACGTATACAGTTCTTCAAAAAACGCTACACCTCACAATTACATCCTAAAAAGATGGCAGATCCTATTGCACTATTTCGAAAAAGCTAAAATTCATAATTACACTTGAAATGTAGCAAAACGTCAAATTACACTTTTTCAAGAAATTCAAAACCTCATAAAAATATTTTAAAAAGTTGCAAAGTGGACTGTATTTCATCGTTTCTTAAAACAAAAGACAAAAGATTAGGTGGCTAGATTTCTGAATTTCTAAAACTTCCCTTTTAAAAAGTTGCAAAATGTGAATTTACACTTTTCCAGAAAAGGCAAAACGTGACATATGAACGTTTCCAAAAATTTTTAAGTATGTATATTACGTGTACGAAAATATATTTGGTCTTAAAAGAGTCCCTGTAATTAAGTACTGACCAGTAGTGCAGTGCAATGGTCATAAAAAACACATTCTGCCGTCCCTTCCCTTGTCTACATGCTCCACTGAATTGACTTTGGCACAGTCCAATGCATTAGGGGCTGTGCATAAATGACGTGGGCCCCCAAGGGGGGAGGGGTGCTTGATTAAAACCGCCATTTTAGCCTTTATTTAGCAGCCTTAAATCTTACAGTTAAGGGTAGGGTGTTCCAAAAAAAGGGTAGAATTTACGCGTAGTTTATGTACAGCCCCTAATCGCCCCTCGTAAGTAGAAAGCGTAACGTAAATCGTACGACAGGAGCTTTGCTGGACTTTCCTTTGGCTAGCAAAAGAAAAGTTGATCATTACAATTCACTTTTATTTCAAAATTCTAGCCCATCATTTTTCATTTATGTACCCCGTCCCGTCGCCAACTATCATAATCGATATGCTTTACAATCCCGAAAGGAAAAAAAATGGTGTCAGAAAGCCATCACTAATAGGATAGTGGCATGGACAGGGAGAGGGGGCAGGCATAAATTACCATCAACAAAACAATTTTGGATTTTCAACCTCAACCCATTCGATCTAAAAGTAGGTAAATAGTATAAATACATTTACTAGAGGCAGTATTTATAAAAACATAATTTATGCGAGTGCCCCCTTTTTTTATTTTTTGCATAATTTATGGTCAGCCCCTTGAAACAACTGCAAAGAACATAATATTACATTAAACTACTACTGCTGGCCTCCCATTATCCATTACCAACTTTACACCAACTTTTACTTTGCCATTAACTTTTATACTTTCTCCTGCCCTGTCAACTGTCAACCAGGACAGACGGAAATTACTGCCAGGGTGTGACATTTCCCTAGGGGCTCCGCATAAATTATGTTTTTAGTTTTTTTTAACCTATTCGCAAATACTTACCACGAAGTTGTTTAGTACCAAGTAGCAAAACACACTTTTAAAATAGTGTCAAAACTAGGAATTAACACTCAAAAGGGTCAAAATTAGAAACCAACACCTTCCAAAAGGAGCAAAATTTAAAAATAGTGCTTTCAAAAAGAACAAAACTAGAAACCGATACTTTTCAAAAAGTGCTAAATTTAAAACTATCACTTTCAAAAAGACCAAAGCCAGGAATTGAACCTTCCAAAAGGTGGCAAAAAAGATATTAGCTCTTTGAAAAAGATTAAAACTAGGAATCAACGCTGTCAAAAAAGTGCTAAACTACAAATTAGCACTTTCAAAAAGCTCAAAACTAGAAACAAACACTTTCAAAAAGGTTAAAAAACTAGAAGCCGACATTTTCAAAAAGGAGTAAACTAGAAATCAACCCTTTCCAAAAGGTGCTAAATTAAAAAATACCACTTTCAAAAAGGTCAAAACCAGAATTCAAAACTTTTTAAAAGGCCCTAAAGTAGAAATTAACTCTTTCAAAAAGGTCAAAACTAGAAATCGACACTTCCAAAAAGGTGCTAAACTATAAATTGGCCCTTTTAAAAAGGTCAAAACTAGAAATCAACACTTTCCAAGGCGCGCAACCTAGGAATAAGCACTTTAAAAAAGGTCGAAACTAGAAATTACCACTTTCAAAATGTGCTAAACTAGAAATCAACACCTTCAAAAAGGTTACAACTAGAAACCGACATTTTTAAAAAGGTGTAAACTAGAAATCAACACTTTCTAAAAGGTGTAAAACTAAAAAATAGCATTTTTAAAAGGGTTAAAACCAAAAACCGACACTTTCAAAAATGTTTAAAACTAATTATTGCTATCACAAAAAGGTTAAAGAAATTTTTGACCAATCTCACTTTCACAACTTTCACTTCCACCTAGTTTGTAACTTAATTTGTGACAGGCCCCCCTACCTAGTAATTACACTGTCACATCATACACGCTCTCATTATAATAAAAGCCCAGTCGCAAATTTGTCAGCTTGTTCAACTGTTCACAGAAGAAAAATCTAAAAAAAAAATACAAAAAATAAAAAGCATCCGGCGCCTAAATTGGGGAAAAACTATCCCAAAAAATGAAAATTAAAAAAAAATTGGAAAATAACCACACTCACACACAGCAGGTAACTAATTACAAAAAAAAAAAGCAATAGAAAAATAAGTAGAAAATAAATTAAAAAAGGTAAGACAGGTGTGTAAAGAAGTTCGCTCGGCATCAAAAATATCCAATTAAAACCACGTATGTACAGTAATAATTATTTTGTAACATTTTGCCTTTTAACCGACGATATTTTTATCCTTTATGCATAGCAACTGGAGCAACTCCGGCGGAAAAATCTTTGTGCTTTGAAATGTAGAGAATGGGAACCAAGACAGGGAGAAAGGTAATTAAGGAACGAGAGAGTGAAAGCAATGGAGAAAGCTGAATAAAGTAGGCGAAAGCTAGAGAAAGCCAGAGAAAGCAAAAAAGACAGGAGAAAGCAGGAGAAACCTAGAGAAAGTAAAGAGAAAGCTGGAGAAAGTAAAGAGAAAGCTGGAGAAAGCTAAGAGAAAATCCCTAAAAATTACTTCCGCCTTCCAAGTATTTTCTATTTTACTTTCACTGCTGTTGTTCCTGTGGAATTATTTTCACTGTGTGTGTCCGTCCGTCCGTTAGAATTCCTGTCAGAATTGTTTTGAGTTTTGAGAAACAAGGGAAAGACGAAAAGAGAAAGGGAAAGAAAGCCTAGAAATTAAATGAGATGATGCTTTAAATTTGAAATAGAAATGGAAACTAATGATCTTCTCTACAACTGCAAGCCAGCCAAAGCTTTGCTACTTTAAGAGCCAAGAAAGAGCTGAAAGCGTCTAAACGAGAAACAACAAGTATGCGATCTGTGTGTCCAGTCTATAAAACATTTAAACAGCTGTGCACCGTCTAAGATCGAAGGGGCACCCATAAATTATGTCTGTAAAGTTTGGTTGTTTTTTAAATTTATGGATTTAAACTGTTGCCTACTAGTACGATCAAGTTTTTTAAATGGTAATGTTTCTTTTATAGAGCGTTTTTGAAAAAGGTAATTTCTTCTTTTTGTAACCTTTTTGAAAATGTTAATGAGCAGTTTTACATCTGTTTAAAAATGTTAGTTCCTAGTTCCTAGTTTTTTTGAAAAAAGGTAATTTCGTGTTTTGACCTTTTAAAAATGTTAGTTTTCACTTTGCAGGGTTTTTGAAAATTACAATTTCGTGGTTTGACCTTTTTGAAAGCGTTATTTACTAGTTTTGAGTGTTTTTGAAAAAGTTAATTTCGCGTTTTGACATTTTTAAAAATGTTGGTTTTTATTTTGTAGTGTTTTTGAAAATAGCAATTTCGTGTTTTGACCTCTTTGAAAGCGTTATTTACTAGTTTGGACCGTTTTGAAAAAGTTAATTCCCTGTTTTGACCTTTTTGAAAGGGTTGATTAATACATAGCTTTGATTGATTTCGAAAAAGCTATTTCTATTTTTGACCCTTTTGAAAGTGTTAGTTACTACTTTTGAGTGTTTCTAAAAAACGTCTAGTTTAGCCTTGTCTAGTCAACACAAAATCTTCCCTAGCCTAGTCAAGTCTAGTCTAGCCAACTCGTCAACTATCCCCTAACATCGGGAAAATCGTGGCTAGTCTAGTCTAGCGTGGTAATAAACTTTTTCTGGCCCTCTTGCTAGTCTAGTCAAGCCAAGTCAAGTCACAAGCTTTGATGGTGTTAACTAGTCTAGCCTAGTTTAGTCTAGTCTAGTCTAGTCTAGCACAGCGGCACAAAATTCCCGAAAATTCTAGCACTACAATTCTTCAACTTCTCATTCAATTTCTTCACAACAATTTTAAAAAACAATAAACGGAATTTGTACAAAAAACTACACAAATTCTGAATTTTGGTGGATTTTTTTTTGTTTTTTGACTTAAAATAGCCTCGAAATCTGTGTTGAATTAAAGCGAGGTGTGCAGGGAACAGAAAGACTAATGAAACACGGCCAACTTGATTTATTTAATCCTTTGCAATGACAAGCAAAATTTAGAAACAAAACAAGCCACCGGCTGCTACGTATTGCAGCTACTTAATTTTCATTATTTCTTTACAACAACTGCTTCTAAGAAATATTTGTGTAGCTGTCACGGCAGTATTAAATTCCGTACAAAATTGCACTGACAGATGACAGTAGAATTTATTATATAAAAAATTTGTAAGCTTAAATTAAAATTGTGAGTCATTTGTTGTATTTTTTTAATGAAACTAAATAAAAATGAATTTACCTTTGGCGTAGGAAATGTCAGCCATGGACTGAGTGACGGCTGCTTGAGCTTGGGATCCACTTTCCACCCTGAAATTTAAACAACAAAATAATAGCATTTTAAAAAGGAAGATTTTCGAGGGTTTCAGTCAAAACTGGGACGCTTTTGTGCCTTACAATTAAATCCGGTTTCAAGGCCAATGCTTTATATTTTTAAAACCCCTTGGGTATTTAAATTGTTAACTGAAAATGTTCCAATGGGAATGCAAGGGTTTGTTTATAAATTACGGTTCAAAACAACATAGCGGGAGGGGGGTGGAGAGATTTTTTGTTTCGGTTATTTATTTCTGAAGAATTGGAAAAAATGCTTTGCAAAAGAGTTTGTTCTACAAATTCGGTTTTTTAAAGGGTCAAAACAAGAAATTAACATTTAATAAATTGCTCAAAACTATTATATAACACTTTCAAAAAGGGCACAACTAGAAAGGAGAATTTTCAAAAGAAGGTCAAAACAAGAAATTAACACATTTAAAAAGGCAAAACTTGAAATTAAAATTTTCAAAAACGCTCAAAACTACTAAAGAAACGTTTCAAAAAGGGCAAATCTAGAAATAAACACTTTCAGAGAAATTCAAAACTAGAAATGGACCAATTTCAAAAAACGCTCAAAACGACTAAATAGCACTTTCAAAAATAATTAAACTAGAAATTAACAATTTTGAAAACGTTCAAAACTACCAAAAAGTATTTTTAAAATGGGCAAAACAAAAAATAAACTTTAAAAAACACTCAAAACTACTAAATACCACTTTCAAAAGGGTTAAAACTAGAAATGAACACTTTCAAAGGGAGTCAAAACTAGAAATTAACGTTTTAAAAAAGGTATAAAACTACTAAATA
>JAQFZC010003374.1:0-18992 GCA_034695205.1 Dicyrtoma fusca
CCTATACCCCCCCTCCATTTGAGAAATTTCAAAAATAAGCCACCAACACTGCTTCTCAGCCTCTACTATCCATTTGAGAAATTTCAAAAATAAGCCACCAACACGGCTTCTCAGCCTCTACTATACCTACTAACCAAATTTCGTCCAATTTCGAGGACCTAAGTTTTTTTTGTGCAGAAATGGGATTTTCTTCCTCAAAAGTA
Organism: Dicyrtoma fusca; assembly: GCA_034695205.1. NCBI lineage: Eukaryota > Metazoa > Arthropoda > Collembola > Symphypleona > Dicyrtomidae > Dicyrtoma > Dicyrtoma fusca. The sequence continues at coordinate 204 of JAQFZC010003374.1, forward strand.
TAATTATTACTTAAATAGTTTTTTTTACACTTTATTCCACATTTCGGGTATTTTTTGACTACCTTAATTTTAAATTTGGCTAAGTATGCAGGTACTAGGTACCTACAACCTAATTGACATAAATCGATTGATCTGGTTTTGTTCCCTAAAACTTGTACTTATATTTAGTTTAGGTACATTAAAATTTACTCAGTCCATTTAAGTCTCTCACCCAATGCGATACGAAAATCGTTTATGAAATTGGAAAAGTGGAAAAAAACGTACTGTCACCTGTCAGATATTTTTATGCTGTACTTAAGAAATGTTCGAATTTTTGAATCCTCAGAGACAAAAATGAATGGTTTGGTTACTAAAAAATTCGTGTTCGCGTTTATTACGTTAACTTTAGAATTGACAAATACCCTACGGAAAAAGGGCAGGCAATGATAAGTGATAGGTATTTAGGATAAACAACCGCAACAGAATCAGCCACCGAACCAAATTAACCTGTCCATTTTTTATTGCAATTGGATTATTAAAATTAAATACTTAAAAGGTTAATATATTTAAATTAGCACTCACTGCAAACAGCTTGCCGTGCCTTGAATCCTTCGGTACTGGTACTGACTAGTGTGTAGGACAGATCGTACAGACAGGTGAGAGAGTACAGATAATTACGAATAAATAATTTTACACCGAACTTCGTAACTATGACAGCTGACGTGAGGAATGCAAAATAACGACTGTTCAGTACCCACACGAATACGTTTATTTTTCACATTCAGCTTAGGTAACTCAAAGAATCAAAGAACGACAAACAAACGACAGAACAGAAGTATGTACACACACATAAGTAAAAATAAATAGGAATTCAATGTTGAATGGTGAGATCAGTAACTATACAATGTAATACAATATCATAAAACAAAAATATACACCTCAATTAAACACTAAAATTAATTATTACATAAATAGACTATAGTTAGCTAATTCTTAATTAGAGTAATAATAACTTGTTGAACAAATATGCCATTTCAGAGCAACTAAAGTGTAGCCAGTTGCAGGCATTTGCACTTTTTGCACTGCAACTGCAGAGCAAATCGACAAAAATACGTCCGTCCAAAACCCAACCCCGGACCCCGTCAAACTTCCGCTCATGTGCCCCTTGAATGTTGCGCCAACGAGCAGGTCCTTTAAGTCATCGTTCGTGTTTATTTTACTACGAGTTACTCGATGGCACGGCAATCCCAAAGGCGTTATCTAGCGTCAGAATGCCCTCGTCATAAAAACACCAATACCGAGAATTATACTTCAAGCAAGTGCAAGGAAGGCTCATTGGAACCTCGCAAATATGGCGTCCAACGATTTATTTTGGTTTGAGAAAAACGCCTCTCCACAAAGGAAAATGTAATATTTACATACAAAAGTTTGATAGTAGCAGATGAGCATATTTAACGTAGACCTGTCTGCAAAATAAAAGTTTTCAAAATAGAACACTTATTTTATTTTACCCAAAATGCGCACATGCTTCAAAGTATAAAACATGAAACTAGCGTGAGTATATAGATATTTAAAAAACGACGTACGAAATGAACGTTTTCAAGTTGTTTTAATAGGTATGAGTTAAAGTTAGAACGATTTTACAATAGTGTAAAACATGTTATTTAATTTATTTTAGCCTTTTCAAAAAGCCCAGTTCACGAAATCAACCCTTTCAAAAGGTGGAGAACTAAAATGCACAGATTTTGAGAACAATAAATCAGAATAGATTAGAAAAGATGAATTATGAACCCATGGTCTACTAACTGAGAAGGGGTAACTAGAGCAAAAATGCACTTGTAGTTCGAAGAAGTTGGGGTAATAAACGAGTCGGGGTCATTATGCAAATATTTGTAGCCGGTAGTATGGTCCAGTGACCCAGTGTTATTAGAGCTAAAATATATACTGGCAGCTCAAAACAGGGGGGGGGGGCGGCGTTAATAGCCAGCAATCAGCTTATATTAATAACAACAATCGAGACAACAATTGAGGAAGAAAATCAGTCTTTATTTGCGTACTTTGTATACCTGTATACCATTATTCGTGCCGAACCGTTGCAACAAATTTTTAATAACAAAATGATCGAACCTATCGTTACTGTAGATGCAAAATGGCCTGTCTCCAAATTTCCTTAAAAGCAAAGTGGCCGATCAGTTCACACTGAGAGTGATTGTAAAGTGGCCGATCTCCATATATAATTAGTGTTAAATCGAAAAAATGGAGATCGGTCACTTTGCATTTAGTCTGAACTGGAGATCGGCCACTTTGCTTTTAAGGAAATTTGGAGACAGGCCATTTTGCATCTACGGTAACGCTATGTAATTAAGTATTGAAAGCAGCAAAAATTAAAAATGGGATATTTTGACAAATAGTTTCTGGTCTGTGACACGATATTTGAAAAGCCCCTGAGTCTTTACTGCATTTCCAGACTGCAGTGTGGACGTGCATTTGGCAAAAGGCTGACTTGATATTTGTGTGTTTGGGTCGTTGCAATGCCAATGCGATTGCATGGAGAGATCTCTAGAAAGAGCGTAGCGTACTAAGGAATGCGTAACGTACACTGCTCGCCGCTACGGCAACTGCCAGGCTACACACAGACTCAGAGACAGTTTAAAGACATCTATAGAATCTTCTATACTCAGACCGAGTGAGAAGACGGCGGAAAATTCTATTCCCGTAATTATCTACAATTTAATTAAAATAGTTAAACAACAATTAACCTCCAAACTATCATCCTTTCTAGGTAATTACATCTCACTCTCGTATCTTCCTTCTACTGTCAGGGTGGTTGTTACTGTTACCTCCGTTGCTGGACGATAATTACAGTGGCAGCAACAGTCAACAGTCCTAGACAGATCAGCACTTATTTTCAAGTTTAATTTATATTTTTGTAATCCTGTTACGTTACTACTTTTTAATACTTACCTTCAACATTATTTTTGAGTATTAATTACAAATTAGGGCGTTCGATGATTGAACGAATCTCTCGTCACTAAGAAAAGGGATCCCTGGTTGTTTGTTTATGTAAGCAGTAACTCCAGAGACTTTTGTTTTTTCCCATCCTTTTGCGCTCAGAGCTTTGTCATTTTTGTCTTGTGTCGGCCTGTCCGAATTGACTCACTGTCGGCTTTCGGCTAATTGCATATTTGGAGTTATTGACTGCCCAAGCTAGTTTGTGATGCTAATGTCACGTTTTTTGTTAAGTCTGTTATGCATTCAAGTGGATTTAGATATATCCAATGAACGTGTACATGGTAATTTTGTTGTCAGTTGATATCAAGTTCAAAGTTATCAAGTGGCAACAGTAAGTGATTCCGATTTTTGAAAGGGCTTGTACTATCTGTTGATCTGTATGTTCACTAACTAAGATAAGACTGCTGACCGCAGAAAAAAACTGCAAAACAAATCTAGATTGTAGTGATATTGGGTGTTGGGTTGAGGGCTGACGCTGATTCATTCTGAATTGTGACTAGAATTATTATAATAATCAATAAATTAATATTCTGATTATTACGAGGTTAAAATTTGTTTTTGATTTTTATTACAGTTATATATATTGAAGTAGTTTAACTCGAAATCCGGAAAAATCTCCCAGGATGTCGACGGTTTCTTTTCACATCGCGAATCTTCTGGAGAAGGTAAATTTCCTACTGGGATTTCATACGTTTGTAGCGTTTCCTATATTGTTTATATAACAACTTATTTAAGTAATTGTTTTGTGTTTTGGTGATTAAACTGAATGTATAAACATATGGATTTCTCTGCCCATAATGTGTAATAGTGTAGTAAAATTAATTGTTTACAATTTTGTATTATGTCTGTGTCTGGGTTAGATGACGTCAAGCGATAAAGATTTTCGCTTTATGGCCACAAACGATCTGATGTCTGAACTCCAGAAAGATTCTATAAAGCTAGATGATGATTCCGAACGGAAGGTTGTGAGAATGCTACTAAAGTTATTAGAGGATAAAAACGGAGAAGTTCAAAATTTGGCTGTGAAATGGTAATGAATTTGTAATATTCATATGTATTACTTAATCATAACAAACAACACGTACTTAGTGAATATTTCGAGTGAAAGGTGGAGGCTTAGGAAATGTTAGTTTTGTATAAAAAGGCTTAGGTACATCTTAGACATTATTAAACAGGTCAGTAAGAATTTATTTGTATATAACTTTTTCAATATAGCCTTGGACCGCTCGTAAATAAGGTGAAGGAACCGCAAGTAGAAACAATCGTAGATACTTTGTGCACAAATATGACTGGGGATAAAGAACAGTTGCGAGACATTTCATCTATTGGACTGAAGACAGTTATCACTGAGTTACCTCTTACTTCACAACAGTTAGCGAGCGTTATTTGCAAGAAAATTATTGGAAAACTTTCTGTTGCAATAGCTAAGGTAAAAGTCTGCAAAAGTTTTAATGTACCCCTGCGGCTGCATATCTGTATGTGTACACTAGTACACTATTGTACTTTTTCCCTAAATTATTCAGCGTATGTTATGGATGTGCAAACATTTCCAGAATATTTCTGATTTTACTATGTGGCTTTTAATGTTCTTAATAGCAAGAAGATGTCACAGTACAACTAGAAGCATTAGATATTCTCGGAGATTTATTATCCCGGTTCGGTTCCATCCTTCAGCCCTATCATGCGATGCTGTTGGACGCATTGCTTCCGCAGCTCAGTTCAGGAAGGCAGGCTGTAAGGAAACGAACGGTGGTAGCTTTGGGTCATCTTGCTGCTTCTTGTGGACTTCCTCACTACGAAAAAATGGTGACAATATTGTTGGACGAAATGCAGAAGGGATTACAGGGTGGGCAGGCAAACACTTACATACAGTGTTGTGCCACAGTATGTAAAAATTCTGGTCAGAGATTTGCTGGTTATCTCAATGAAGTTGTAAATATGTTGATGCATGCCTGTCAAGCTCATGACGACGATGAGCTCAAAGAGAACACATTACAGGTACACTAGTACAGAATTAAGAGCATTAGCTTTGAAAGAAAATTTTCAGCTTTCTTTATTCCAGATTTTCAAATCGTTTTTATTTTTATCCTAGGCTTTTGAAGTATTTGTTTCCCGCTGCCCCCAAGAAATGGCTAGTCTTGGACATTTGGAACCTGTACTAGCACTTTGTGTGAAATTAATTTCTCACGATCCAAACTACAATGATGATGATAGTACGTCGTTTGTCCCCATGAATGAGGAAAGTATGGATACAACTACAGGTGACGATGACGATGATCTTCAGAATGACGAGGATGAACAAGAAGAAGATGAGTACTCAGATGATGATGACATGTCTTGGAAAGTTCGACGAGCAGCTGCTAAATGTATTGAAGCGGTAGTCACGTCAAGACCCGACTGTTTACTTTTTGTCTACCGTAATGTTTCTCTACCGCTCATTGTGCGGTTCCGGGAGCGGGAAGAGAATGTTCGTTGTGATGTCTTCAGTGCTTGGAGAGCATTGCTGCGGGCTACAAAGCCTGCTGTTATGGCACTTAAAGAATCTAAACAGACTGGATTACAGGCAAGTGCAGATGCACAGTCTGCTGTGGATGCTCTTCAGTCCCAAATTCCAACTTTGGTTAAAATAGTTCAGAAACAACTAAAGGAAAAAAATTACCGGAGTCGATTGGTAGCTTTGCAGCTTCTAGCGGATCTCGTAGGAGTCCTACCTGGGTGTCTTGCTCCTTTCCTTTCTGGCATGATGAGTGGCGTTCTTGTTTGCCTTGCGTATGTTAAACATATATACATAGTAGGTACCTAAGTTTACTAAGGGAAACGTAAATACGAAAGAAAACCATTTGTATTATTAAAATTTCAGAGATCGAACTTCGACATCGAATGTTCGTACAAGCACATTGTCCTTCGTCTACTGTATTTTGGTGTCTCACTCTATTGAGGTGGTTCAACCACACGTCGATTCTCTCCTCCCAGCGCTACTGCTGTGTGCTGGGGATAATTTTTACAAAGTAACCGCTGAAGCTTTACTAGCTCTTCAGCAGCTGATCAAAATTGTACGAAGCGCCGAACCAGGAATTAGCGAGCATGAAAATGCATGCAGAATTGCGAATGATATTTATCCAGTTGTTCTTCATCGTCTCAAGGCAACCGATATTGATCAAGAAGTTAAAGAAACCGCCATCACCACCATGGCCACACTCCTGGCCCATTTGGGATCCTACATTCAGTCTGAGTGGCCGAATTGTATTCCAATTTTCCTGGAACGCCTGAAAAACGAAATCACTAGATTGACAGCAGTGAAAGCTCTCAATCTCATGGCATCATCTAAACTTGTGGATTTGGACCTTCGCTATGTTCTTGCTGAAGCCGTTCCCGTTCTGGCATCATTCTTAAGAAAGAATCAACGTGCATTAAAGTTGGCTACATTAAATTTACTTGATACACTTGTTCGGCGGTACGGGACAATGGACGAGACTCTTTTGCAAGCAGTCATCAATGAATTGTCTCCTCTGCTAAACGAGAGTGATCTTCATTGTGCCCAACAAGCGTTACAACTAATGACTTCTGTGGCTGTTAACCAGCCTCAAGCGTTGGCTCAGGCTGCCACAATTTGTATGCCGTCTATTAAGATTCTTGTGCGATCACCACTTATGCAAGGTACGTAAGCAGTCCAGAGTATTCCTAAATTTTGTTAATAATTTACACACCCCAATAACTTTCAGCTTGAATGAAATGTACATTTCTGTACTTAACTTGGATTTAACCTGCTCGATTTTAGGTGCGGCTTTGGGAGCACTTATGGAATTTTTGAAAGCTTTAGTTGTAGCTAACATTCCAAATTTCACATCGCAAAAACTGTTGGGAATTTTCTTAAAGCATGATACAAGCCTCATCCCAGCTAAGATAGATACACATCACAAACAAAGCTATTACAGTTTAGCAAAGTGTATTGCAATAATTAGTGTCAGTGCTGGTGGGTCGGAAGCTACAGAAGTTGCAAGATGTTTTGTCCAGGATTTAGGAAAGCAAACTGCTCTGAATGATACTCAAGTTGTTGTTGCCCTTCTGTCAATCGGGGAAATCGGACGTCATGTGTAAGTTCATAGTTGGAATAGCAGTGCATATGCATTATGTTACGCACATATTAGTCACTTTTTAATTTCATTTTTCGTATTGCTGTAGTGATTTGTCTATTTTGACGGACTTGCGGCAGACAATTTTGCATTACTTTTCCCACACATCAGAAGAAGTGAAGACAGCCGCCGCTTACTCATTCGGATGGACTGCAATTGGAAACCTACCCACTTTTCTTCCTGCCCTGCTCACCGAAATGGAAATGCAACCCCGAAAGCAGTATCTGCTTCTGCACGCTCTGAAAGAAGTGAGAATTTTATTGGCATTATAATTTATTACGTATTAGTTAGTACCAGTCGTAGTCTTTCACGGTTGTAATTTCCTGTATGTGTTGTATTTAAAACAGATCATTTCCGGTCAACAAAATATTAACATTTCAATGTATACGGAAGGGATATGGAAGGCCTTATTTAGTCATGCAGAATGCCCAGAGGAAGGAACGCGTAATGTAGTAGCAGAGTGTCTAGGGCGTCTAACGCTTGCTAATCCTGAAACCTTTTTACCGAGACTGAAACAAGCTTTAGCTTCTCCATCAAATCTTTTACGAACAACTGTAGTGACAGCTGTGAAGTTTACGATTGTGGATCAGCCACAGTCCATCGATCCCATTCTGAAGGAAACGATTGGCGACTTCTTGAAAAGTTTGGCGGATCCTGATCTTAACGTTCGAAGAGTTGCATTGGTTGCATTTAACTCCGCTGCCCATAATAAACCAGCACTAATTCGGGAGTTACTTCCAGAGCTCTTACCTAAACTTTATATTGAAACTCAGATAAGGGTGCGTACATTTAATTTTCTTTGTTACGTATCTCTAGTTTCTTTAAATATATTAGACATTTCACACTTATATGATCATTTATTTCGATTTGTAGAAAGATCTGATTAGGGAAGTTGAAATGGGACCTTTCAAGCATTCAGTTGATGATGGATTGGATTTGAGGAAAGCAGCATTTGAATGCATGTACACCTTATTGGACTCGTGTTTGGATCGGCTAGACATCCGAGATTTCCTCACTCATGTCGAGAACGGTTTGAGGGATCACTACGATATCAAGATGCTTACGTACCTTATGGTGGCCAGGTTGGCTCAGTTGTGTCCTACACAGGTTCATCAACGGTTGGATCGCCTCATTGAACCTCTGAAGACTACTGTCACTCTCAAAGTAAAGGCTAACTCTGTGAAACAAGAGTACGAGAAACAAGATGAATTAAAAAGGGCTGCTTTACGTGCTGTGAACGCTCTTAGCTCTATCCCTGATGCTGGTAAGGAGTCAAATCCGAATGAAATACGCGCAACACTATCGAAATTAATCTATATTGAATTAACAAATATGAGAAAAGACGGTAAATTTTTCACTCTTTCATTTGATTTTGTTTTTAGACAAGCACATCCCTCTAATGGAATTCGTAGCTCATATTAAGAACAGTCAAGAACTTCAGGCTTTATATAATTCAGTCCAAATTGATGCAGTCAGTGGAGCTTCCAATGAAGTTCCTATGAATATTGAATGACCTTTTCGGCTTCGGCTCCCCCACCAGTAACCAGTAAATGAAATCACTTCTAACATTGAACAACAATAAAATAAAGATAAATAAATAAATTATTACAACTGTACCACTACATTGCCACCAATATGATTGTCTGTCCTCGTATGAACTGGGGAAGACTCCTGTATCGTTTGTGTGGGTTGAGTGAATGAAAAAATCAACTGGTATGATATGAGACAAGAATATTTGAACTTAAAAGAGAGGTATAATAATAATCATAATGGTGTACTTGGCGAAGAGATGCTTTCTGACGTTGTGTTCAAGAACGCATTCTCTAAGACTATTTCATCGTATAAATATTTTATTAATCTTAATATTAAATTATTAAATTTGTTCCTCATTTAGTAGGCGATAATTTTAGCGTCAACCATTATTATTGCTTATTACTATGTGACTCTACTTATTTTCAAGTGTGTGAGAATGCATGTGTGTGTACTCGGTAAGGAATCATCTGCTAATAGTTAATTAGTTGTTAGGAGACCAAAATTTGAAAACTCTGATAAACTTGCGCAGTTATTGTTACTTATGTGAAAGAATAAATCGTGTTTCCCCCACTTTCTTGCTGTAGACCATACTTACGTCTATTAGACATAATTAGCGAAAAGTAAATGATTGCCTCATTCGAATCGTTTAATATAATTACTTACAATTTGGTAGAAGACGTCTGCTTGTCAACAATTTGGTGTCAATGTTTCTATTTCTTAATGTAGTAATGTAATCCGAGGTTCAAATATCTTAATGTTTTTGAATGTAGCTCTTAATGACAGAAATATACGTTACAGATTTAAGTTCCCTCGGATTAATTTGAGGGTTACTGTATTATGTTGCTGTGTTTATCGTAAGCCATGCTAGATTCAAAATGATTCAAATTGGAGTTGCTTGCGAAAGCATAGCAGTATTGTTATTTAAGGTGGGCAGTTAAAGTTTCAAAAGTCTGGAAATCGAATTAAATAAGTACGCAAATACAGTATACATGATTACAGAATGAATAAGTGTAGTTATCGATGACAGTTGTAACGTATAATATTCCTTCCTTGTTTTTTTAACATAATTTAGCTTCTTGCTCCGTCTCAACCGTACAATAGTAATTAAATTCATCGCCCGCTAAATCACATGAAATCAAAATTTGTATGTATTGTAAGGAATAATTAAATTATTCGTATAGTACTATACTTACATAATTGTTGTTATCTAACATAACATTAAAGTAAAAAGCAGTGAAACGTTACATAGATAAATAATAATGTGATTGATTAAATAATATTATGGTTTTTTATTGAGACGTTCAGTTTGGCCACTTAGCATTTTTTTTTTAAATTACGGTTGCAATCTTCTCCGAAACTGTAAAGTTACAATCATATAATTTTAAGTTTAAAAATTTCTTTGTTGCGGCAGTTTTATTTGCATTATTATCCTACACGTAAGCGAATTAGCAAATACTAATACCTTCGTTGATTTTTGTTTTATCTGACTTACTAGAAACCATGTCCGAGTTGCCGAGTTTAAGAAACTCGAAGCTATCAGTTCATTAAAACCGCATATTCCCTATATCTGATACTCTACTTTGATTTCCTCTTATATATTGATAGATATGATAGTTTTTATATAAAACTTACTAGAGCAAGTGTGCTAATTTTTGAATGCAAACTATAACCAGCTTACAATAACATTTGAGATGTCTAATCTTCGAGAAACTTCGGATATAAAATTGGTATCACAGCAAAAGGTAATATCTGCAGTAACAAAACATTCTTTACATTGTTGTTTTGGACCAGTAATTAATTCAAGGCAGGTAGCTTGAGAATAAGCCTTGCTCATGCTTACTTCGTTAGTGTTTCTTTTGCCCCTTTTCAGCTTATAATTTGAAATCATAGTAACAGTAAACAAAATTAGGTTGTTAGATGTGTTTGTTTGGGCAATGTATTCGGTATAGGTACCTTGTTGTTGAAACACACTGTTGCATACTGTGTATAGGTTTCCGTATTTGAAGCCTGAAAAATTAAACTGGCAGCTTTATTTGGATAATGTATTACTGGTCTTGATTTAAACATTTTACACCTCTTCGGTATGGTGTCCAATAGTATAATATGCATGGCCAACCGGTGCGGTGCGGTGTCACGGAGGGACAGCACGGCGGATCTACTCTTGTCAGTAAAAAGAAAATAATATTATAAGCAGTCCCGATTGATTGGCAATAAGGGCTGATTTAATAATGATAAGTGAGAGCCGTTTGTCTTTATTAGATCAATTTGTAGTCTTGGAAACGGTGAAGTAGTAGCATGTTTTAATCAATAATATTCCGAAATTCCCCCGAATTTGAATAGCAGCTCAGCAGCCCCTCCGTTAATGATCTGATTGTTCTTATAGTAATCAGTAATAATAATTTACTGTTACTACTAAATTATTATTCTCAAAAACTATCAGCAGAATTATTACTATTAAATTTATGTTAGTGGTACAAACCTTCAAACAATTATTTATTAATCGTTCGTGATAAATTACGAAATTTACGATTTTATAAACGGGTTTAATCGGCATATCGGCAATCAAAATCGGCAAATTATCATCAATCAAGGGTTCAAGTAAGTCGTTCAAGGCTCAAACTCAAGCTGACGAAAAATTGTGCGAGGCTTAATAAGGACAAATGGATTATGGATACCGCTGATTCATATTTCACACACCTATTTTATAAATAATCATCCGTTAATCATTTACGTCATCGTCATTGTTTGCATTTTTTTAATCAATAAAGAAGTGGTACATTGAGTGAGCAAATGTTAGTCAAACCCCGGAAATAATTAAGCCTAGTTAGCTAATTTTTATGTTTGATTAAAAAGTTAAAATTATTATAATAGCAGTTTATGTTTTTTACATACCGAAAAGCTATATGCATATTATTGCATATATTATTTCCCAAATTTCATATACTGTCTATGTATGTAAGTTCTATGATTTATTACCTGTAGTGTCCAAAAATGGTTCGCTTAACCAGAGCAGTAGTGCTTCAGGGGATTTCAAAAGTGACAATTGACAAGAGAGACACCCTTGAAATCGACAAAGAATTTGGAAGGATCACTCATCTTCATCTTCAAAAGAAACACATTACAACTCTAGTAATAATAATTAACTATTCCACCTTATATACTGATTACTGATATTCTCTAATAAACTACATTTTAATCAAGATACTATATGTATATAACTTAACTTTGAGCCTCTCCCCCTCCCATGGTGCGTTATGCCCACAGGGCAGGGGTGTAAGTGTAAAAATAATTACAACTAATATTGAGAAGATTGACTACAATAAAATTCTCAATTGATTCATTTTACTTTGAACTTAGGATAGCCTGCATCTCTTCCAGAGTTTAACTGTACTTTACTTGTACGAGAATCAAATTTTAAGAATTGAAGGTCTCGAAAAAGCTCACAATTTAGAAATCTTACACCTTCAGCGAAATCGAATAAGACGAATAGAAAATCTTCTTGCATGTAAAAAACTGAGGAAATTGTAAGTTTGTGCTTTCAACTGTATATACCTAACTAACATATTTTAATTACTCGGTAAATAGTGCCACAATGTTGAATGTAGTGTTGGAATGCTTGTGCACATAATACGTTCTTGTATGTCGTTGAATTTAAAATAATTTTTAGGTATATCGGCTACAACGAGATTGAAACGGTGGAAGGGCTCCACACACTTCGTCAACTTGAAGAGCTCCATGTTGAGCATCAGCGACTTCAAAATGGAATGAGTTTGTCATTTGACCCAAAGACATTGTCCACGCTGTGTGTGCGTATTTTTAGTTGAGAGTACAAAATAAGATTTCAGGAACATAAAGACCATAGACCAAGTATTTATTACAACAATTGATGGCATAACATATTTTCTTTTACCTTTTATGACAGAATGCATTGCTGGTACTGAATATTAGCGGAAACAATATAACTAACTTGGAAGATTTGGCTGGAATGGATGAGTTGCACACCTTACAAGCTAGCGAAAATTCTGTGACTGATCTCGACAGTACATCCATCGTGATTAGGACTTTAGGCAGGCTTCGCGTACTTGACTTGAGAAACAATCCAATTGCTAAGAAGCCCCAATTCAAGGAGAGAATAATTGGATTTTCTGCAAATATTGGTAAGAAGTCAGTACTAATCGTACGAAGCAAAAAAAAATACCATTAGGACATATCTCAAATTTCTGAAATCGAAATCTTTCAAAATCATTTTTATCTGTATTTATTTTACACAGCTATACTGAACGAGAAAGAAGTGTCGGATGCGACACGAGATTTTATTCAAAGATTTGCAACTGTAAAAGCAAATCGGCTCCAACATGCAGTCAATGCCTACAAACAAAGTACCTCAGACTTTGAATTTCCTGCGAACGAAAGTCAAGGTCAAAGCCAAGGGCTAAGCCAAAGGACACGCCAGGGTCAAGATCAAGAGGACCTGTCCAATCCTCCAAATAGTCCTTTTACATCACAATCAAATATATCAAGAGATTTTTCGTCTCACTTAATTCGCAGTCCAAATCATCGCATGACCCCTACAAGATCAAATCTGTCTCTGAACCTCCCCTCTGGCGCAAATCACTTCCACAAATTCAGAAGAGGCTTCGAACTAGAGCCGTCGCCCTCTGAGAAATCGATGACACAAATCAATGCCTACCTCAGCAACACCACGATGGAGAATCTTTACGGAAATACTGAAGCATCTCCGCCACCTCAATTTATTCTCGCACCGCCTCAACAATTACGACGACGATCATTTCCTTCTTTACAGGAAATCAAACTAAAACCAAGGCGTGGATCCACTGGCACAGTTAGAAGGAACTCAGTTTCAGTTCCGTCCTTCAAACACAAGCAGATGTCATCCATCTCAGAAGATCGGGAAGAGTCAGACGAAAAAGATAATTTCAGTTCGGCAACACAAGTCTCTCTAGCTCCCAAGGCAACCAACCGTAAGGGTAAGGATATGTGGTCTACTCCGAGCCGAAATCAGATGCGTCGAGCAGTAGTGAATCTCATAAAGGCACCGCCTCAAGTCAGATGCGGCCGACAAAATCTCTGTGAAGGAGTGCCAATGCCAAGTCCGTCAATGCTTCGCATGGCTCCTAGTCCTAGTGCTTCTGGAGGAAATCTTAATACTGGCTTTCGCGTAGCATTTCCAATGCCCATCTCACCAAAATTAAGGCTTAAAAGTACTCTCACTGGAAAGAATGGAGATTCCGCAGCTGGTGCAAAAATGTCCAATGATAAGTTCTTAGAACCACCGCCGTTCACAACATCCGTCTATGAACTCCCACCCTGGCCTCATATCATCAAACGATGGGCAACCGAGCAGCCTGCCGTCACTTTTATGCCTTGAACCTTGACTACTGGTCTTGATTTTCTTTTGTTTTACGTACTTCTTCAACAGCGCATCAATGAATCGGGGATCAATCTGATGGCATGGCATCAGTAATGGTCGTGGCGGTTTGGGTTTCTACGTAATTCACTAATTATGACTTTTTAGCAGATCAATAACAATTATTAGTGAATTTGTTTTATTATATAACATAAATTCCCAACGTACATAGGTACCCAAACCGCCACGACCATTCATCATGCCATCAGATTGATTCCCGATTCACTGAAGGGCTGTTCAAAAACAAATAATTCACTAACTGTAATTGATCTGCTTAAAAGTTAAAATGATTATAAAAATAATGTAATACGATTTTGATGATGTGTCCCTATCTTGTAAGAATTTTGAACACCCCAACGAAAAGCTTGAAGTGTAAATGTGCACGTAAGGAAAGAATGAATTAACCCGAATAGAAAAAGGGCGTAAGTACACAGCTGAATAAAAAATTAAATCTGATAGATGAGATAACAATATTTTGCTCCTCCATATAACAGTGCTGTTTTTGACTCATAACAGTTTTTTAGTAGAATTTAAGCAAGAAGCAACAAAATCGCCCCACTTTTTTCTTCATTTTCGAACTTTTCAAAAACCAAAAAATTTCAAAGCGAATTTGCAACCGGGCACTCACGTCCAACCGAGCACGACGTGCAACATACCATTTTAAAGGTAATCGCATGTGAAATATGAATTTCATGGATTCCAAGGTTGCTTGTATGGAACCTTAGGGAAAACGTTTTTCATAAAAAGTCACTTTCACGTCTTTTCACGTTTTTTGAACTTTTTAAAATATATTTTAAAATCTGATTACCCAATTGAAAAATCAACTGTAGATCTGTCGTCTACTCATTTCTGTACAAATGGTGTATAACACATTACAGATTTGACAAAAATTAAAGTGTCCACTAGGTAAATAATGTACATAAATACTTTAGGAATAAAATTATTGTTGATCTTTTTATACCAGTACTCATTGACGGTGCTTGATTTTAGATTAAATACAATCTATCAATCATATCATATCTATCAATTGAACTATCTATCAATTAAATAAAATCTGATGCCTATATGTAACTATGATACTGTATACTGTATCACAGAATGTTGTTGAAGTTTTGTCATATGCCTCAAACTCAAATGTTATAGTATTCTCGAAAATGTTTAGGAGATTGGTTGGTTGATATCCTATATGGGATTTGATTTTGATTAAAGCATAGAAATCATTTGCATGTAATATTTAATTTATTCATACTGCTATGTATGAATCTAGTTTAAAATTCCTTTGGATGTTCAAAAGTTATTGCATTGTAGTCAACTTTATTAGCCGTGAATCAGAGTGTACATTCAATAAAAATCCCCTGTATCTCGCTGCTACTAATGCTACACTCTACCAAATCATCATATCTGGGTCTCATCAAAATCGCATCAAAAGTGCCAAAACGTGAGTCCTATTTTAAGCGTCAAAATCGCATCATATTGGTGTGTTGTTTTTGCACAATATGATGCGAATATGATGCGATTTTAGTGTTTTTTTTTAAAATGTGCTAATTTGCTTATGAAATGTCTTCGTAATTTTTTAAAATGAATTTATTATCAATGTTTTCCCAATAACAATTTATTATAAATAAGTATATATTAACTATTCAATATACCCTTTCTATATCGTTTTCATACAACTTACTCGATTTTCATATTTTTTGCCATCGCATTTTAATTATTAAATCGAATTAGCAAGCAATTCCTATACAACAGCACTTAAAAAGCATTATAAACCTCTTATCATAATCTTATATTATGCATTTTGTAATTAATAATTCGTTTTCACGCATCTTAATCTCGTATTAGGCCCATCATTTGCGATTATGATGAGGTGCCTCCAAACAAGTACATCTGGAACTCACCTTAATCGCATCATAACCCTAAAATACAGCCATGATGCCGTAATCATGCGATCCAGATGTTTTCAGGACTCATTTTTAATGGGACTTGGTAGAGTGTACGCATATATAGCAATGAGTAAAGACATTTGTAGCTTTACCCACATAACATGCACATACATGCGTCATACATGAGTTGTTACCGTACCTTAATTTATTAATACCCAAATGCTGTTATAATGGTGAAATATATATAAACGATGGTATATATATCAAGAAGGTGAGATGGGTTCTTTTTATGAGAATCAAAGAAACAAAGTGTGTATGAAATAAATACACGGGACTACATATGGTGAGTCCGACAGAGTAAGTGTTTAGGAACCAAAGTATTCGTAACAAGTCCGAAGATTCTTTATTAATCTTCTGTACTTATACTGTTTACATGTATTATGTAATAATAGATGCTCTCGGTCTTCGAGAGAGCACTAAAATTAATGACTGCTGCTCGTGCTCATCTGCTCAATTCATAATTTTCAGTCACTCACATGTAACCACATATTAAAACAATTTATGCAAAGCAAAATAAATAAAGTCGTAAAAATATTGTTCGCGACGATTAAAGATCTCACTTATTTCGTCTCATATATTTTACCATGCTAAGACTTTTCATTCCAGTGAGAAATTGAAATGCTTCAATTTCTTCAGCTGCTTAACGATGTGAACTTAGTCATTATTTCATTCCGTACATCTTACATACATGTAACTGGTTTACTAAATCCTAGGAAATAATTCTTATCATTTCGTTCTATACAATTATATATCCTTTCTGATTTACAGTCTTACATACCTAGTTATAGGTAACTAGTAAGCGTGCCACGTCTAATGTGGACGTCCAGAACCAGATGTGTAAACTCCTTCTCATTGGTTGGCGTCTAGTCTATACTAACTTCCATTGAGCTTGCCTTTTCAAGCTCTCAAAAGTATCTGTAGACTACAAGTCCCTTGACTTCAATCATGTACATACTTTTCATTCTTTCTAAAATTCGACTCCTTTGATTTATAGAGGTGGAAATACTTGAGTAAATAAAACATGAATAAAAGATATTTTCTATATCTACTAATATGTCATATTACACATTCCACAAATGGATTTATGAAAAATAGCATAGAATTATGTATTAGTATTATCAGTTTCCATGGCGAATTTAGCTTTTACTTTATTTAAAATATGCAAGACGATGATACATCAAAACCAAATTTTTTAACAATAGTTGAATACCAAATGTACCTAATTTCTTTAAATATCCTTTTGCTGCATTTCCGACAAAACCAAAAATGTATGTCTGCGATACGCTGATGGAAGAGTCATGTTGTAATTTAAAAAATAAAGTAAAGTCTAGTTCATGCTTTGTTTGACCCTATGACCCTAAAAATCCTGAAGTCGATTTCCATGTGTTAATGTTTCTTTCAGCCTATATTCAACACTCTACCAAAAGATTATTGAAAAAAATAGATACTGAGTGCATTACGGGAATGAAAAATACGTTTTGATCACATTGCTTGGGCCAGCTTACATCATTGGTATAAATAGTAGTTTTCGTGAGTACTTGAAGGGAGTTTCATTGATGCTTTTTTAGTGCGCTTAGGATGCATTTTTTATATAGTTTCGAACTTTTGAAGATTTTTTGTACATACATAGGCGATAGGGGTAGTAAGATGTAATTGTGCTGCTTACGAAACTATACCTAACCTCTCCTGCACAAGCTTCCAAATATCAATTTAAAGTGATTTGTTTTACGATTTTCGAATAAGTAGACTTTCAGAAAAGGTCAAATAGGATATTTACACAAGTTTAAAGCATTCTAACAGCGAAATATTTATTTTTAGTAATTCCAACAACTATTTATTATGCAATATTGTTGAGCGTCGTACAATGCTGTATGAGAAAGTATGCATTGTAAAATATTATTTAACAGCATCTTTGTAGCATTGTAATGTTATTTATTTATTTTGCACTTCCATTATTATATAGTTTTATTAAAAACTTTTTACAACACAGACAACTCTAGAAATAATATTCCAATTATACAATTCATTGATATACTTATTCTGTAGGAAGAGATGAGAGGTGAAGGCGTGCAGGAGTAGTGTATTTGAAGTATGTACGTATGACTAAGGTAAAAACGTTTTGTGTTTAAAGGAGGTCACTGGTCAAAATAGTAGTTAACTACGCATTTTGGAATTTAAAAAAATGTAGTGTGATTCACTACTGTTTGAGCCATTTCCATCAATAAAGCTGAACCTGTCAGGACATGCACCCCTGCACTGTACTTGGCTAGATCTATTACGCTTGACCTCTTTTGGATCATTACTGTAGGGAAGGAAGGAATGAAGGATTTTTTTTGCAATTTTAAACTACATACTATGCTTATAGGCATGTACTAATACATATACTATTTCCTTATATGGACACTGTTTAATCTGGCTTGCTGACAGGAATGATGACATTGACTTTCAATTTCGGTCGATTATCTAACGTAGTGGCAATCCAGCGTAGATTCTTCACCTCAATAATCACATGATTATCTGTGTATGAGTGAGTCCCATTCTCCAGCATCTATTATGTATTGGCTTCCTAGGTCGTGCTTCCTTTTATTGGAACAGCAGATGATTTGTATAAATAATAAATGATACTTGAACTTTCACAGATAAATAGGGTAAATATTTATTTGCTATTTTACTGTGACTAATCGTGGTGAATTTGCTAGTCTAATGGATAATTAGATATGGATGTGGGATGAAATTAAATGTGAGAATGAGTGTGTATGAT
>JAQFZC010003375.1:0-18989 GCA_034695205.1 Dicyrtoma fusca
CCAATTATTGTAATTGACGAGCTTATTACTGCATTAAGTAATCAAAAATAATGTACAAAAGAAAAAAAAAAGAAAAAAGAAAGACTTATCGAGAACAAACAGAGCATAATTACCGTACATTCATCTTCCGTCCCAGCTCCCAAATATGTAGTACATGCACCTAGCACCTAGTCCTTTCTTTGCATTTTGATAAATTGTTTTTAGTTTTTGCCCGTGTAATTTATTTTGAATACATACATAGCAACTAACTACGAAACAAAACAAGGGGCAAAACAAAAGATAAGGAAAGGAAAGGAATACATATTGTTAAAGCATTACAGCGTATCCGATTTATTTACTGCAGCATTGTTAAGTAAAGATTGTGCAAAAGAAAAGTTACAATATGACGCATTCTATGAACATTCTGCGTACACCAGAAGCTACCTAATTTTATTACGGAATTCCCAAACCTATCATTCGGCTTCTCTTCAGTCATTAACACGGATTTTAGCAATTAGTATGACTAGGGTTCAAAATATTCGCAAGTTGGGTGTATCTACCTACCTACAGTCAAAATCAAATAATAAAAATGTGGAGGTATACAAAATGTACATATAGTTAATGTTAAATTAAGTAGGTGGGTGTATAGTTGATTTTGCTTGGCGTGTGATTGTAATTCAGTCGAGCTTATTGCCATCACCGTCGTAAGCCGATGCGATGCGGTAAAGTGTCAAACGCTAGTCAACGGTAGACACACCAAAAAAGCATTCTTGTCAACAATATTATCATCTGGCCGTTGTTCCCATCATCCCCATTAGGTAGGTATGTACACCTCTGCAGAGCGGTAGTAACAAAGAATGAGCTCTCAGCAAAAATAATGTTGCTAACTTGACTTTATTGGCATCAGCATTATCCCAATTATGGACTTGAGATAGAAAAACATTTCCTTACCGCCACACCGACAGTAATAACGGGAAAATGAAAACGAAAAAAAAAGACACGGCGATGATGGCGAATAACTATATAACTTCTGCTAATATGTGTATTTATAAAGATATATAGTACACAGTATAGTAGTTAGTACTTATATAAGTATATAAGTATATCTATTCTTGTTTCCTCTCCCTTTTTTTTTGTGACTGCCGTTCCCATTGATTAAAAATTGACGGGGTGGAATAAAATGATTGATTATTAATTTACTATGGTAATCTTCGCTTCGCTCTAGTTAATCATAGGCTTTTTATATTCTGTTCTCGTGCTAAAGTTAACACACCACACAAGAGTCTCGTGCCCAAAAAAAAAACGATCATTCAGTTCAAATTCAAGTCGCTCAAACTCAAACCTGTACTCATATATCTATAGATTGGAAGTGCACGCAGCAGACAAGTTTTAAACAAAAAGTAAGGTATACTAAACGCTTGGAAGCAATCGCACTCAAGTTTCAAGTATTTAGTAGGAGCCATCAGGGCAAGGTAGGCCGTACGTGGCTCACTCACTGAATTGCCTGTGAACATAACTTTTTACAATGATTCGCAATTTGGTTGTGTATATACAAGTCTCTTGTATCCTATGCCCATGGTAATTGATGGAAACCTAGATTTTTGGATTTTGTAAATCATTTGGATGCATGTGATAGGATCCTGAGGACTGAAGCTATATTGAGTGGTTTCATGCCCTCAGTCATGCATAGCGTGGGTGAAGAAGCATTGTGGCATAAATCCAGGTTCGGATTAAAAGTGATTGATTGTGACAACAGTCCAACGTCTCCTTAATCTCATTTTACGGAAGCCCCAACAAATTCAATTTAGGTCCGTCATTGGAAATCAATAGTTATGTACTGAATAACTCAATAATAAAGCTCAACTGGGTCAATGTTTTGCCCATGTGTTTACAGAAAGTGTAAATACTACTTTTACACAACTTTTAAAGACGGCAAATGCATAGTAGTTGTACTACCAATTTTAAAACGTGTAATTACCACTTTTTAGCACAATTTTAACAAAGTACAAATGGCAGTTTTACTATTTTTGAAAAGTATAATTAGCAGTTTTACTATTTTTGAAAAGTATAATTAGCAGTTTTACTAGTTTTCAAAAGTGTAATTAGTAGTTTTACTATTTCTGAAAAGTACAAATAGCGGTTTTACTATTTTATAAAACAGAAAATAGCAGTTTTACTACTATAAAAAGTGTAAATATTACTTTTGCACAATTTTGAAAAAGTAATTAGCAGTAAACGGAGGTAAAAATTTGGTTGTTGAGGCTTACGTCAAAATGACACTACGGATATGCTGGACTTACACAATGCTTCTTCACCGACGATAAGTTCATCCCTATGCTTACGAGAACAATGGAAATGCATTCACACAACGGAGGAATGAACTTTAAATATGATCTTATGTGATTTGGTAAATGTACGTAAAACACAACGCTAATGCTGTGCTAACTAGTAAAGCTAGTTACACGCGGTACTACAGACCACAGCACAGCACAGGCCAGTGTTGAATAAGCCATGATTAGATATTTAAAAAATTACGAACGTATACATTTACTACTATGTACTACTTTCGGCCAAACATTTCTTTGGTTCGATACAATTTATAGTAATACAATACATATACATAAATATACAGCTTGAGTGGAGATGCATAAGGAAATCAGTACTGAAAAATTCTATGTACACAGTGCAGTGCTACCTATTATATAATATAATTTTGTATTTGTGATATTAAGAAAGTTGTCTTGTCAAGTCTAAATTCAATAAGGTTTTTCGACTGCATACCAAATCAGCTTTTGTTGAAATCAAAAGTAATATGTAACACGTCAACTTGACTGAGAATAGTTTACTTTTTCCAAACATCAAGAAGGCGAATAGGAATAGTACGGAGACTGGCTGCCGTTGAAGATTACAGTTTTAGATATGCCTATAGAAATGAAGCAGCATCTATAGAAATCCCAATTACCAAATCCCTACATTTATTCTGTCAGTGTGTAGCGTGTTGTTCGTTGCCCTCTTGTACGGATCAGCGTATAGGGTCGATTTCCATGAGTTATCAGACCCAAGAGATCAACTGCAATACAAAGTACAAATAATAATTAATACTTCCAATTCCAACTTCCAAATTTATTATTTGATCTCTTTCCTTAATTTACCAACAATGAACACATTAGTCAGCTTTTACCTGCCTACAGCACAGACAGCCTACCCCACTACATTAAAAGCATGCTAATTACTCATAATTATTGCTGCACACACACACACACTACAACAACTGCACAATCTTTTTGAGAATGAATGTAGGGCTAACTCATAAATATACAAGAATATTATGGGATTGGGATTCGATATGGTATTTGATTAGTAGGTAAGGTAGCCCTCACTGCACTGTTGTAATCGCGATCTGAATTATGTCAATTAATTGTCAATAATTGGCGCATAAAATATGAACGAGTAGTATTTGCTCATGCAGACAGTACTACTACTGATACAATGATCGCCTACAGTCATAAAACAAAATATCTAATTTCCTTCTTTTCTTGATTTTTTTTTGTTCAGGCCAATCCTCAATTCTTTACTGAGCCGTTTGGAAGTGCTCTCATCGAAATTGGATCGACTTGGAGAGACTCAGGTTCAAATTCAAAAGTCCTTTGACACACTTGAGTCCCGCTACACATTATCATCTCCGATGGATGATGTTCCTCAATGCGGCCGTCGAGTGGACCGTGTTCTCCGGACACTCACTCCCCTTGTATCCCGTGTTGAAGGTTTGTGGAATGTCGTATCCGGCTCCACAGCCACCAGCAAAGTCTCTGAAAGAAATCTCAATGTTTCCCCAGCCCAATTCTTGAATGCTCCACCAACGGATGTTCTCTTATCTGAGTCAAGAAGACAGGAAAGAGCTATTTCAGCGATAAAGAGTGACCTCAATATAAGGGTATGTACCAAATGCTAAATACCAAAATGTAATTATCAAAACATTAAACATTGTAAAAATGTTGGGGAAAAAAAATGGAAAGAAGAAACCAACCCTTCTGCGCCTTCTTTACCTCCATTCTTCAGATCTCTTACAGATGCTCTTTCCTCCTTTCAAATATTTAATATAGTAATACACGTAAATATCTAGGTAGCTCCCATACATAGCATAGCTATGAATATCCCTTTAAGATATTTCTGTGCAATTTATAGACAGCGAGCACTCGACTTCGACTTCGACTTGAACTCATCATATATAGTATTAATTTCCCTAAACTTTATATATTTTGTATCGCTAGCTTCCACTCTTTCTCACTCTGACGACATGCTCTATTATACCTGAAAAAAATTTACGAAACCAAGTCATCATAATTATTAAGGCTACTGTATAAGAAAATAAGTTACGGCTCTCCTCAAGATGTAATAACAATAACGCCAACACCATCTAAAATCAAAACAAGCCCGTTCAGATTAATAGTCAAGTACCTTTAGACAGGCCTCGTATCAGTAATGGACGATGCGATCCGATGGTACCAACAACAGTACGATGTATATATAAGACAGGCTGAGCGATTTTTCTTTTAAAGTACTCCATAAATTAGCTAATTATAAAAAAGGGTAGCAGAGGCATAATGTAGTGGGAAAATTATGACGGCATTAAATGAACTCAAAGTAGTATAAAGTATAAAGTAAGCTGTTGGTTGACTTCTGCACAAAAGCAGATACATATCATTACCATTAGTGCAGAGACAGGTAGACTCTCGTCATTTTCGTTTCTTCGTTTGCATTTGCGTTTTTTTTTCTTCTTCTTTCTCTCTGCCTTTGCTTATTTGTGCAGCAGAGACAGGCAGCAGGACAGACGGTGTCTGAAGTGCATGAATGGGAAAAAAAAATAAAATCATTACCAATGAAAGAATGAACATGTTATACAAACTGCAAACTGTAAACTGACTGACAAACTGGGGAAAAATTTCAGTGCAGCATGACTGTACGAACTACGAAACTATCATTAAAAAATCTACAAAAACTTCTCAAGTGTAATTTTCTAGATCCTGCAACATTTACGTACATTTTACATATTAAAACAAAAAGCAAACATGTATGCCCATACCCTTGAGTATATATACCCTATAGCCATGCACCGCTGTTCTCAGAAGGATGCGGTGGTAGGTAAATGGGAAATTATAACATTTACAGATGGAAAATGCGTGTAGTACATTAGATCTGATCCTTTTACCTCAAGTTGCCGTAGTGCATCTACCATATAATTTCATACTTGTGTGATTTTTATGACTTGGGTAAGTATACTCGGCCGTTGAAGTGATTCCGTTTCTGATATGCTGCACTGACTTTACACCTGCAGCAAGTTTCATGTTTAGTTGAGCTGCACTAGAAGTTAGAAGGCACACAATATTAGAATTCCTACATGCATACCTGTACATAATTACATACACTTTAAAATCCAGTATGCTTAGTAAGTTGTAAGTAAGTTGAAGTCAAAAGTAAAGTGAATTTACTAGTAGTAAGAACATATAGCTTTCATTGTTGTATAGAAGGAAAAAAGCCAAGTTAAAAGTGATTATACATGGACGTGAATGGTTTTTACTCTACTCGCGTTTTCACTTCCTTAAAAAATTCTGCTAAGTAGCAATACAGCAATAATGTAGGTATTGTAGGTTGAAAGAAAGATGCAGGCACAGAGGGCGAAATAAAGGCTTAATTGTCCGACCATATGTACTCAACTACTGAACTACTGAAACTATGATCATTATGATTATGATTATCTGTATGCACTGCCTGTAACTATATTTCTTTTGGAAATGGATATGGGTTATTTGGTCCTACTCTATCTATCCCTAGTAAAATTATCATAATATTATGGTTAAATTTATAAAACAAAAATGATTAGACACTTGCATAGGTATAGACTTGTACATAGAGTAGACTCAGACTGGTGCTGTATAGGTTTGTAGTGTGTAATTACACGTAAGGTAGTAGTAGGCTAGGTACATATGATAGGATCAGCATCCCCAGACATAGACGAATGGGCTTGAACGTGAACATTTAAATTAATTTATCAACAAAAAAATGGTAATACACACAGAATGTAGATCGGCAACTTCAACCATTCAAAGTTCGAACCCCCATTATATTCTATTAGCTGTACACACACTTTTGCCCCATTAACTGTGCCACTGATTGTTCTTCAAACTTCAATAACAGCACTTATGATTATAATTATTATTTTATGTTATATTGTGGCTATTCTTATTCTTGTTCTAGTACAGTGTAACTGCTTCCTATTTATTTCTGATTTGCTTCAGGATTGCGATTGTGGAAGCTTTTGGCTTTTACTATAGTCATTCTACTAATATCTCTAATCGTCCGAATATTCAATTGACTCAACAACACTTCTAAAATGAAAGCTATAGTATCTTTTTTACACCGTATAAGGGAATCTAGTGTACTTTTTTTGTCTGCACTCGGTAATGCCCTCGGCAGTCTCCATAAACAGTAGTTTTTACAACGATCACTACTAGCAATAGCAAATGTCTTTACAACTGAAAATGAGATTGTATGTAGGTAGTTATAATAGGGATGAGATCCAGATCAAATTGGAAACTGTGCCTAAGAATTTAGAATATTGAATTGTATTCCAATCGCATTCAAATTGATATATACATAGTACTACTTTTTTAAATTATAGGAATTACAGGTAATCAGTGCAAGTAAATTGGGATAATTAAAATAAAAGTTAAATTGAATGAAGTTAATGTACACAGGTGGGTAAGGTAGGTCCGTAGGTTGTAGGTAGGTATACACTGATCTATGTTGGCGATTGAGTTCACAATAAATTATCTCTTTAGCATTTAGGAAAGGAATTATTATTGAAGAATTCAAGACAATTAGGTAACAGTATTGATATTGGTATTCATAGTCTTAATCTTCATCGGAGGTACCTACCTACCTACACGTAATTGACAAGAATAGTAATAGGATTATTACACTATTGGAATTGAATTGAGCGTTTCCTTTATAATCTTTCAATTGACCGACAAAAATTACTAATCGTCATCGTAAGTGCTACAAACGCACCGCCAGACCAGTCAGTCAGTCATCAGACAGTCAACAGATTAGTTGAAGCACATTCAACATTTGGAATTTCGACTGCCTATAAGTTTATAAGAATGTACATAGATTAGATAAATCAGCAATCCTCAATATATTTTTAAAAGGGTAGGCAAGTCAACCGCCCTTCTAAACAGTTCGTTAATGTTCCAATAGTTCTTACGTACATATACAGCTTCATCGAGAGAGATTCGATCTTCGATCTTCGATATTCAACAACCAGCATCACAATCATGGCATGGCAATGACAACTTCTACCAGCAGCCCACTCAACGCAACGACCTGAAACTATTACGTTTAAATTTTATAAACGTCAATTGATAGAATAATAACAATTATTTATATAATTATGCAATTTATGAATTCACGTCAGTTATTCTTATTCTACATCACCTCTCAGAGACAGAACATTATTATTATTATTGTTATTAGTATTATTGGATTATTACTTACCACTATACTACGATAATGCATTAGTCTAGATTACTGATCGAGAATTAATACTGTTCGCCATACATACATACATTCAACAGTCCCTACACCTTTTAGATTATTATTGGACTCTCTAGATAAATGAATTAAAAGGTGTTCGACGGCTAAATTAAATTAAACAGATTGTAGGTTATTATGCAATTGCAGTAGGTACGGAATAATTAATTTATACACCAGTAGCCACTTTTTTGAATGAACACTATGTACTGTCAACTGTTGCATCACAATTTGTAGGATTGTAGTTACTTATTTAGTTGTAATGGGAGTCATGGGAGTTATGATTTTCAATTTAGAATCGAATATCGAATTGAAGTAGAATTAAAATTTGATGAAATTGACACATTAAAAGTTTACATCGTCAATTTAATAGAGACATCGTGGTCAGCAGTCAGCAGTGACACACTATTTCATTTCAACCAAAGAATTAATTAGCACTGAATTTTGACTACTGAGATATTGACGTTAAATGATTAAATTTAATCTCGTCGCCATTCCAAGATTCAAAGGACAGAGATTAATTAGATTGAGATCAAATCAAAAATCACCGCACTGTACATTTATTACACAAACACGGTAACGGTAACTAACGGTAGGAGACTGCTGTCATCATCGTCTTTGCTTTTTTGGCGTCAATTTCTTTTGTCTTTGAGCCTGCATCTTTATCTTGATCATCAGTGATCTTTCCCTCCCTAGTACATTTTTTTATCCTTGCGTGTTAAATGTAAGTAATTGAGAGTACTAGTCAGATCACTTATCCATATGTAAATTTAATTGAGGATATATGTAACATGATTTTGATTTTGGTTATGGTAGTATGATGTCATAAATAGCACGGTAGATCTATCAGTATGGTGCTATACCCTTCGTGATGAAAAATCATTTAAAAAAAGATTTATGTATATCGTAATAATTTCTAAGAAATGAAATGAAATTGAGCATATGGACTTATTAGTCTAGTGTCTAGTCGAATAATAATATTATTTTAGCATGATACGAATTACGAATACGAAAATTATGAAGATAATAAAACAAAAAAGCTCATGCAGAGAGAGAGAGAGAGAGAGAGCCCAGTCAGCGACACATTTTTTCTCTAGATTATCGTAAATCGTTGCCATTATTATTTTAAGTCTACAAGGAAGGACAGTCCTCACTAAAATTCTGAAGGATCATAATCATAATAATAATCGTATATATTTTATATCACTTTATATTTTTATTCTACCCTGGAAGGTGTGAGTGGGTTTTATCGTTTTATGTATTGGAATTACTCTCAATGAAAGGAATTGATAGGAAGATAAATTAAACTGTGTTTAAACCTTTAAGCATTTAAAATTGGGTGGATACAAGGTTCAGGCTGATACTGATGAGGCATACCCATGTCAACTGACTAGTAGTAAATCAGAGCAAATACAAATAGTTTTTATCAGCTGCCCCTAATTGCAACCAATTTCAATTGTCAATGCCTAATAAATTACGAAATTACATACAAAGTTTAAAAGTACGGATCGTGAGCCCCAAAAAAAGTTTAAAAAACTGCCCGAAGAGTTTTATAATCAAGAGCTACGTCAATACGTAAACAGTTTAATTGCATCTACAACAACAATTGCGGATTGCGGAATTCCAAGTTTTGATTTTGGCTTTTGGCAATTTGGTGGTGGTTTTGGATCATGATCGATCAACAATAAAGAGAGCCAGGCCAGGCCAGGGCAGGGTTACGTGCTTCAAATATGTACATATGTTCCTTCAATTGCGAGTGTTCCACACGGAATTTTTTAAATATGCAAAAAGAATAATCATGATCACGTAAATTTAGCTGTCATTGTACATAAATTGGAGTTCCACACGGCACTACCGCTCCCAACAAAGTTACTGTAGGTAAAGTATATAGTCTATAACTCATCTAACCTCAACCTTGCATTTGTCTTTGTAGCTTTTGCATTATTGTATCTGTGTACCGTGTGATCTGTGATCTGAGCGACAAGTGTGATTTTCATGGATTAATGGGTGCATTTCACTTTAGCCTCATAAAAATGTTGGAACTGATCACCTAACGTAGACAAAAAGGTGCAAGTTGTTGTCATTGAAAGCGTAAAAAATGGTAAAGTAAACTATGTAAATGAACCTAGGTATGTAAAGTATCGGCCCCATGAAATTATTATTTGATAGGGTAATATAATAATAGTCTTATATCTCTGTACTTACTGCTAACGAATGACGGTCTGACTTAATGCTGTAGTTATAGACACTAAAAATTTGTGCATTTGTAAGTAATTCATTGCAATTCGTTTCTATTCATCTATTCGTTCAAATTCCTCAAGTGTAAAACCACCAAAACCAGAAATGCCACAATAAAGTGATAGTGGTATAGATTGGTATTGAATTACCCACTTTAGTAGGTACATAACTATCTGTAATAAATGGCAAAATGGCAACCATCCATACACGTACGGTTCTATATTGTCTCGAAACAATAATATAGCTAGCTAGGTCTCGCAAGAACACCTGTATAAGAGCTAATGTAGATTAATTGTCGTATGTCGCCGACATTCTTTTTCCACCATGTTTATTTATCACACAGCCTTTAATTTGATAATAACAATAACCATAACCAATGTCGTAGGTTATAAAATGTGTGACCTGATTAATTTTTTCAATCACTTATTCAGGGCAAAATATGTACGTTTACGTTTAAAAGTTCTTTTAATTACGTATTGTATACGTGAATTAGGTATATTCGTATAGCTCAACTATAGCCTATAGACTATATAGCCACTAGACATGACAGACACTTGAAATTGTCGGATCAGATATTGCTAGAGATTAGTAGACATCTTTTGTCATTGTCGAAAGCAATCACTGCCAAAATAATTATAAGAGATGACACACAAGGTGAAAATAAAGTAGGTAAGTATATATATAGGCAACTGGGCATACATACATAGTACACATAGTGATGTGCACTACATATGCATACAAGTCTGTATAAAATAATAAAATTTAAATGATTTTTTTTTCTGATTTTTTCTTTTTCATGCCAATCTTTGGACACCGCACACAGAGTCAACAAATCATGTCAGAAATTGGTACAGTTGAGCATCAATTGGACTTACTTCAAGCCAATCTAAGGAAACCATCTTCACAACCAGTACTCATTCAGCCAACGACCATTGATCAAGCGGATCAACTTGCGACAGATATTCAGAATAATAATGATGTGACATTTTCCTCAGAACCTGGTGTGGCAGGTTCAACGACGATCAATGGAACACTACGTGGCTCTCAAGGTGTTCCGGCTGTGGTCTTCCCGTCAATTAAGAATAAGCCCATCGCAGACTCATCGAACATGGACGGGGCTGAAGCACTTCTCAGTGGGGTAAGCACAGATCGAGCTGTCTATCAATATAGATTATCTAACCACACAATTTCAGATTTTCAATCTATCTTAATCTTCCCTAGACTGTCTTTCCATTGAGGAGCCTTCCAACTTTGACGTTGTATTGTAGAAATGAGATTTTGTTTAGAAATATGTAGATTACCTGCACCCGACCCTTTAAAAAAGGTTAAATGTATTTTTGCATCGTTTGAAAAACTAATATTATGTTTTGCGCTTTTCAAAATGTGGAGTTACCCAATGTTTTCCAACTTTGTAAACGAATGTATCAGATTTTGCTCCTTTTTGAAATCAATTTTGCTTATTTTGAAGGCTCAACTTTCCATCTCAAAAATATGCCGTCATATTTGAAAGGCCCCTAATAACTTATTATATAATCCGTAAATATCTACCCTCCCCTTCCATCTAAAATCTCTTCCTGTCTTTGCAAAAAAGTAATCAATAATGCAGAATAAATTCTCTCATCCGTCAATCCATCCATCCATCCATCCCTGTTTAGCATATGCAAATGCAAGCATCTTCTTCTTTTTTCATAAAAAAACAAAAAAAACAAAGAGCTGCGAAAGATGATGAAAGATGTAAGGTACCGACTTATGTAAGTTTCCACAAAATAAACTAATCAATCAACTTCATAACACCTTTTAAAATGATCCAGACGACAGACAGGACAGGACAGGACAGATATAGAACTGGATTCTCGCATGAATAAAAATTGAAATTAATGAAATGGAAATTGGAAGAATGACGGAGACGGATGAATGTTTCGCATGATTTCGATTTCAAATTCAATTTCTGACTCGCCTATAAACATATAGTAACAAACAAAACAAACACATTGTGCCCCACTGCACTGTCTTGCAAGCCGAAAGGGAAAGAAAGCGGAAACTATTAAGCTGTGAAAATGAACGCCTGACGCCTATGTATAGTCACTTGAGATTAAACTGTAAGAATTGCGTAGTGATCTAGAAATGTGTCGAGTAAAAAAACAATTACAAAGCAAATAATAATTACACATAGGATAATACATGCAAGAATTCAATTTAGTTTGCTTTTGTCGGGTAAAATTACAAAAATAGGATTGATTCTTGAATCGTGCCTTTTGATTTCTGTAGAAATTCAAATTATAATTTCCTTAAAAGGTTGAAATGGGGGACAAAATTGGGCAAACGTATATTTTATATTACGGCAATCCCATGATGCTTGTACTGTATATGATTGCACTTAAGGCATGCCCAAGATAAAAACTACGTACTGACGTAGGTTGAAGTTGAAACGACAAAAAAAAATGATGAAAAAGTCAACATTTTTGATCGGTCAATTATTGAAATGGAAAATAGTTGAGAACACGTCAAAAGCATCTCAAAACAGGAATTTGGTCTGAATGCGGATTTGCGTAAATAGTAAATAGTAAACTTGTTTATGTTATTTCGCTACATTTTCTTATTTAATGTCTTTCCCCAATACATTGAAAATTGAATAAAAACACCTCACGAGGCCATACAAGGTAAATAGGTAGGTAACTAGATAAAAGTGAAGAGAAGAACGAGTTCATATAACAGTGTGAAGTGAGTTTAAATATCGATAAATAAATTCTCTTTAGGTATGTTTAGTGCCAGAATGGTAAAGTGCATAGTATATTATTACATTAGGCAATACAGGCAAAAGGAATAACAATATTATTATAATTATAAAAAAAATACTGTCTAGTGTATACCTGTATTTTAGTACATACATATATATTTCTTCAGCCAGCCAGCCAGTCCAAAGGAATGACAGCGGTGAGTGTTTCAATTCCCATGTTGACGGCTCCAAGAAAGCTCAACAATGCAAAATGCAATAATGCAACGCACGCACTACATTTTATCTGTTGATCACAACAGACACACAGCCATCACAGTCAGTTGACACAAAATCTTTTTTAGTCCTGTTATCTTCCTTTTTTTGTGTTCTTGTTGTATGTACACACAATAGACATGGCTTAGCACAATGACCACATCGTGACTAAAAATGACAAAATGATGATTTCCCTATTGATATTCTTTTTCTAGTTCAGTAGCCTGATGCCTGAGCCTCCCAACTCTTGCAACAATTTGTAATGAAATTTTTTTTTCGCATATTTTCCCTTATTTTTTTTAATTCATTCAAATTATATATTACCACATCATTACATCAAATATTTCCCTTAAATCATGTCAACCAAGTCGGCATTTTGATGCTACAAGCAACAAGCTACAACAGCTCAGACTTCAGACAAAATTTGATAGGCCATTCATTGGCCATTGATTTTGTCAGCAGAAATCTGCCAATTCCTCTAAATTCTGCCTGCATAAGGTTTTGTAGTGATTCAAGTATCAGTAGGATATGTACTTTTATTGTTTTATAGCCCTATTTTTTTTGTGTTGGTTTCATCAGATATTGACTGGCATCTTAGTAGGTAGAATAGTAGGTCTGTATGTGATGTATGATTTTACTATTTAGTGTCTTTGTCTTATTGTTCGTATGTTTGCACAATGAATGAATACGGATGGGAGTAAGATGAGTAAGATGAATGCAATCTTGTAAGTGCACAGATCCTCATCGTGAGACAGTCAGTTTTGTTTACATACCTACCTCCTATCGAAAGTTGTACGAGAAAAAGACAGAGTGTAAAATGATTTAATTGCACTAAAATAGAAGTTTAGATTTAAGCTAAAAATAGAAATGAAGATTCATCTTTCTTTCCCTTTAACATGCTAAAAATGGAAAAATGGAATTTAAATCCCCATCTTATCTTAGGGCGCATTCAAGGTGTGCTGACTGATGATAAGCCCGTATAACATTTACAGAGTGACGGGCCTCAAAAGCACTTTTCATGTTGAACAAGACAGACAGACAGACACCTACGCTTACATACATTTACGCTTGTGCCATGACTTTGCTATAAGTAGGTATGTTCATATACCTATATACTATACAGTTATATACCTACAGCACTCTAAGCATTCGTTGAACTGAAGGAATAAAGAAGGAACCTAATTCAGATAAAAATATTTTGGTTTTGGTGGCAATGCTCGAGACAGGAGGGAAAAAAAATCAAGTGAAGCTCCATTATCTACTCAGATAAGCATAAAAAAGAATCAAAAAGTGCTTGTTTCCCTTACTAAGGAAAAAAAAATGAAAACGAAATGATTCTATAGCACAACGGTGGTGCATTAAGATTAAGATGACACCAAGACCAGACTAGCACCAAGACAAGGCAGTAGATTTAATACAATAATAATACAATGCAATAAACTAGGCAATATCATTCTACTCTTGACTCACCGTCCACTGATTTGCTAGAACTGTATAGAATCTATATGATTTGAAAATGTCGGTAGCAGTAGACAGCTGGGCTGTAGTACAGAGCAGTTGTTAGTTACACCCAAAAACCAACCCATTAAATGCAAACTTAAGTCAAACCAACCAAAAAATGATTTGCATCTTTTGTTCATAATATAATCTCATCAGTTTTGTGTGTGTGTGTGTACTTGTGTACCAAAATCAAAAAAAAAAAAGTAGGCTACAACAGCAATGAAATTTCATACGATTAGGCACAGAAGAGAGAAAATCTTGTAGTCAGAGCTCCACTCTGTGTAAATGTCCAAAACACTTGCATTTCCATCATTGTCAAGTAGAAGCCAATAATAATGATGTGATTCTATAGTTCTACACAAATCCCTTCATGTTTTGGATGGCTATTGAACGACCGGTAATGGGATATGCCGGCATTGTTGTGTCTTGTAAAGATGTACGTGTGGGTCTCCCTCTCTCTCTAGAAAAGTACATACAATCAGAATGTGCAAATTAAATTGTTAACATTTTGTATTTATCGGACAATGACATACAAGTTGTCAAAGCCGCGAGACAAAGAAGGGGAAAAAAAACTTGCTATTTCCTTTTATCATTAATTGACTCATCTTTTACATTCGTGGAGGGGAGATAAGGAGATAAGATGCGTAATTATAAGATGTTTCTGTAGTGTGAACGCATCTGCCTTGTAGCTTTTGTACACTTTGCACTACATTCCTCCTTTATCAGTAATTCAGTAATCATTCTTTTACTACTCGTGAGTGCAATACAGCGGAATCACCCAAATTACTGATAGATATATAGAATACAGCCCAAACTACTGGGTTAAAGATATTGAGGAATGCCGAATGTTGAGTAAGCAAGTTATAAGCCAGTAAAAAAAAATATTTATTTTACTTGATAAAAACTCTAAATCTTGAGGCTAAAAAAACTTGCTTTACCCAGATAACAGAGTGCATCTTTAAATCTCTACACTACGTACACGTGCGCAATCATAGCATTACAAGACACAATAATTGAAATTCATATACAAGCCAGATTGACAAAGGAAAATACACACTACTTGGCTTTGGCTCGGAATCAAGAGTATGTCAATAGAGGAACAGATACAGAAGTACAGCTATAGGAATGACCGACTGAATGAATGAATGAATGTTATTATAATATTATTATAACCTGTAAAATAGTAATTGAATTAAATATCTGTCCACTTGTTTAGGGAAAGTATTATTGTGTACTGTGCAACTCTTCTGCCTGCAATGACAGAAGAAAAAAAAACTTAGTGCAGAAATAATGACTCCGTTATACTTATACAGATAAATGCGTGTTCCTGAGTCATTCCTTATTTATCTTTATCTAGTTAAAGGAGACCATTGAACATGCAAACAAAACAAAAAACACAAAATTGAACGGTCTACATGTACCTATACAATCTTATAATATTTACGAGCAAAGGATGGGCTTGCCTAAAGATATTACAGTCTGACTAGTGAGATTTTACCAGTGTTTTTAGATGCAGGTAGGTACTATATCTGCATACATTGGGTTGAATCTGTAAATACCAGTAGAATTTTTTTTGCAAGTTTTGTTTTTTTTTACATGGAAGCATTGCGTTGCAAGTGTTGCATTCGAATTACCGATAATATCCTTCAATCCTACACAGGTACTCTGCATCCATACAGATAGATAGTCTACATTCATCAATCCATTGGAAGAGACTTGGTGTGAGTCTGACGAAATGTGCGAGTACCACTACCATCATAGTAAATCTGTAAAAGAACAACAAAAAATAAATAAAGCGGATCAAAAGAGAGAAAAAAAAATCAGCATTTCAACGGCATCGGCATCGGCATCATGCAATATACAATCGTAATCAGCAATAAGGAATAATCATTATAAATAATTATACCTTGCATGACGTCTTAAAAGGTCAAAAATATTTATCTTTTGACTCTATTCAGTATTCAGGATTGTTCATTCATGGGATAGTTTGACTACTACTGACTGTCAGGTCCAATTTGTACGTAATACCAAAACAGACTATAAGGAGAAACAAACCTCAAAACTCCTTACTTCTCGTTATTAGTCAAGTGTTATGTACCTACCTATTTCGTTACATAATTTTGGTAAAAACAGGGCAGGACGGAGCAAGGTACATACTACGTAGTGAGAATACCTGTATGTACATATGAAATAAAATTACTGTAAGGTGAGGTTAAACACAATAACTGTTCAAGAATAAAAAATCAGGTATACTACACACACACACACAGGCACAAAAAACGGAAAAGCTTGAACTATTAGTCTAAAGAAAAACTTGCTCCAACTAAAATATTCACATAAATTTTCACAGACTCAATGACTAAAAAAGATAATATTTCCTTATTAATGAAAATTACATAGGACAGTCTTTACTTGTGCCACACTTTATCACTAGAGATTACATCTTAATGCAAAATCCAACCCAGGAAAGTACGAGAGTGCACATGCCTACGAAAGACTAAACGATTAATTTAATGTTTGTGGTGCATGTTTACTTGTCGTTCACCCTTTTTTTTGCATAGCATAGGCACGTAGTTTATAGTTTGTAAAAAACGAAACTGAAATAAGAAAAAGAAAAAGAAAATTAATGTTTTTTTTTCTTCGTTATGCCCACTATTTTGTCTATGTTCCTTATCCCTTGCTGTTGCTAGCTACTCTGTCACTATATATTTTTTTTTGTTGTGTTTTGTTTTGAATATTTAGCACTGTGCCTGTCACCCCGTGTGACATAACCTGTGGCAAATAGAATAAATATATGAACTCACAACATAATAAACATCAAGACTACTTACTTATCCTGAGGTTGTTGGCGTTTAACTGTATAATTACAAAATTGATGACTGTACGACACCGACTAGAGAGATATGACCAGTAGGGAGTAGGTATTTAAATTAATTCTACTAGATTGCTAGATAATTGTGGTTACCTTAGTCATTTAGCATAGGTCGCTGGGTTGTTTCAAGTCATTATCTTTGAAGGAATAATGTAATTATACCACGGCGGCAGTGCTATGTTCTGACTTGTGACAATGCTGGTGTTCTTTCCAGTTAGTTAGCTGTGTGGGTTACGTCGATGCGGATGAGATGACAAAGACTTGATGAAAAATTGCTAATTGTAATTGCTTTCGTGGAAACAGTCATCTATAGAGGGACAGTGTAAGCAGGGCGATCTTTAACTCTTGTTCACTTTTTCGTCAGAATTACTTCGATTTGGTCAACACAACACAGTCAACAGTCAAAGATGAAAGAGTCAGTCCAACGGCCAACGGTCACCTCACTCACCACCAGCATCGTCACCTAAACCAAAACCAAAGCAAATCATCATAATGTAACATAATAGCTGCACAAACAAAGATAATATTCACATCAAAATCTGGGTCATATTTATTACATATGTAAGAAGAAGAAGAAAAAAAACTTCCTTAAATGTACTTCTGACTGTGTGTGTGTGTGTGTGTGGCGTATGTATAAGTCATGAGCTGCTGCTGTGTTCTGGCTCTTTCAATTACAACCTATAAGAGTAATAATCACAATTTGACTTGTGAAAATAAACAAGTTTAAACAAGTTGGAAGTATATAAGTCATCTAGTTCATTAGTTTACACGAAATTATTACAGCAACCAACTCAAAAATTATTGGATTTTCACACTTGCACTCAGTTAGTCAGTCAGAAGGACGGAGTTCATTGATCATATAGGCATAGGACTCGGTAGGCAATGCTATCTTACTCACTGAATTTTGAATTGTTAAATTGCTTAGCATTTTCCTCTCTAGTTTGACGAGTTTTGATGAAGTTTTGTGTTTTACCGACGCTACTGCTGCTATTGTGACTGCTTCATCGATCATGCTGGTAGACTGGTACAATGGCGGTTCCAGATGTAGGCTGAGGAGACAGCTCTGTCTACATCAAAAATCTTCATAAATAAATGTTGGGCTGCAAAACTGTGTTAAAGTTGCTTACACTTTAGTCAGGGATAATCGACACATCCTAATCACACATAGTCTGCTTGAAAATGCCGGATTTTTGTAACGAATCGTTAGCTTGTTAGCTTTTTATTAGCGAACTTTGCACATGGTTTTTCAAAATATCCAATTTCTTTAAAAATGCACGTGTATAAACGATAACTTTTGAAAACATTTTTTTAACCTATTCGGAACTAGGAAACCAGGGAAAGAATACATCTAGGTACTTTAAAAAAGAGCTGTTCTGCAATTTAACTTTCAAAAAAGTCAAAAGTAGTTACCTTTCCGAAAGCATTCCAAACTAGTAACTATAGCACTTTAAAAAAAGTCAAACCAAAGAATTAACGTTTTCAAAAACCTGAAAAACTACTGAATAGCACTTTCAACAAGGTCAAAACTAGAAATTAACGTTCTCAAAAGCATTCAAAACAAGAAATCAACATTATTAAAGTCGAGCAAAACTAGTAACAAACTCTTTAAAAAAGGTCAAAAATGGTAGGGTGAAGGCTCCTAACGGTGGTATGCTTCTAACTGTGGTACCCTACAATAAAACACTGATATAGATAATTTTCCAAGACAGCACTGTATGTATTTGATAGAGCAAGCTTCAGAGTTCCACGAGTATGATTTGTTTAAAAAAAGTTTGAAAAATCATAACTTGGGAATATTGAGAACGAAGCGTATGATCAAAC
>JAQFZC010003376.1:0-18985 GCA_034695205.1 Dicyrtoma fusca
CCCACAGTGACTGGTTGAGTCAGGTTGTATGGACCGAAACGGTCAAATCGACCCAATGAATAAATTCATTCATTCATGTTTTCGATTAAATAGCTTTGTTATGTATTAATACACTTTACGAATAAGAATGTAAAATAATGTACGATCTTCACTTTGGAACCCACATAACACACGGCTTGAATCCCGAAATAACCAAAATTGTTTACGAATATCAGATTAAGAACTATATCAAGTCCCCCGTTAAAAAGAAGGTAGCTACGTACTTAAAGTTGACTTTAATTCTAGCTTCCAGTTAGATCCATACTTTAGCACTCAATTAAATAGTCGGAAATTCGCAATGAGTAGATTTTATCATTTATTTTATAAACCAAAAATGTTTTATAATACCTATAAAACCTAACAACTGTATTGAAGCTTGTTCCTAACGATTATTATGAAATGCCACACTAGGAACACGAAAAGCAAACATCTACAACTTAAAAAACATTTCTCAAAGCTTGTAGTTTTTACGGACGGCGTGTGAGCTGTAGCACTTACATTTAAACTATAAAATCTTGAACTTGATTACGATTTATTGGTGCACACAAAATTGAAAGTAGTGACTATTCATTAGGCAGTTTGCGCACTTTACTCAAAATAATTTCCGTAATACGCTAGACGTAGGATATATTTTTTTACGGAGTAAATACTTGCGTTTGGTTTTAACGTATGATAGTTTGCGCATTTCTATTAGCAACGTAAAAGTTGTTGATAATCTTAAATCAATAAGTTTTAAATTGTATCATCGGTATCCATGGTAATTACTGGCGTTGGTTGTTTTGCGTAACGCAAAATCATGAACGTTGCCGTAAAATATAACGTACGCAATTAATTTATTGGACCCGT
This sequence comes from Dicyrtoma fusca, assembly GCA_034695205.1. Lineage (NCBI taxonomy): Eukaryota > Metazoa > Arthropoda > Collembola > Symphypleona > Dicyrtomidae > Dicyrtoma > Dicyrtoma fusca. The sequence continues at coordinate 886 of JAQFZC010003376.1, forward strand.
AAGATTTAATTTTTACGTAAAGTGGGCGGAGCTTCCGTTAAATTATTTTTACGTGAATATTCTTACGTTTTGCGTTTACGGAACCAATTTTACGTGAATTGCGCAAACTGCCTATTGATTGTGAAATCAATTCTCATCACGCAGTGACCTATCGGAGTTAACGTAGGAGTTTAGTTATTTTTGCAGGTGCACTAAGTAAGCCAAGTGAGAAAGTGAGAAAAAAAATTAATTGAAATTGCATTGTAACAGTTATAAGTTGTAGTGATTGGGAACGTGCAGTAGTTTTGTGATTTTGATAGTTTTTACACAAAACAATTCGCATGTTGTATGCATTAACGTATAATCGCCGAAGCTCAAATAATCGCCGGGTTTGAGACTCAAAGTTTGGATAATCGCCGCGGCGATTAGTCGGTCAATTTCGGTATCTAGTTTCGTACTGCTTTTTAAATTTGACTCATTTGCTGCCTAAAAATATTTGCAAAGACCGGCCCTGGAAATTATTTCTTCGATTGGTTATAAATCAAGCCATGGACATTTTCAGGAATGTAAAAACTAGAAAATAATATTTCAAAAATGATAAAAACAATAAATAAACAAATTCAAAGAAATAAACACAAGAACAGTAAAAACGGTTAAACAAGGTTTCTTACGCAATTTCAAAACCACCTAGTACTCGAAGAACCAACGTTTGAACGTAGTTATATATATAGAAATAGTTTATTGACTAGACTTATTTAAAATATCCGAAACTGGTAGACCTTTCCATTGCTATGCAAACAGTGCTTTTAAGAATGCTCTTATGCTACAAATTACCTCTGTCAAACATTTTAAAACCTAGGCGTTAACATTTATAAAAGCATTCAAAAGTGGTAAATTAAAAGGTTAAACTAGAAACAACCGTTTTGGAAACATTTTGTAGGCGGTTTCTAGCTCATTCATAACGTGAATACGAGACGTTTATGTTATCTGATTAAAGTGGCTTGCAATATTTGTTTTAAAACAACCAGCGGCGTGAGGACGGCACAAAGTTTAAGACAGTTTATATGAACTTGTACTAACTAACGTTAAGCATTTTCCAAATGGTCGTTACAAGAAATTAGCATTTTCAGAAATAATTATTGCGATTACAACAACCGATGCTAAATCTTCAAAGAGGACGGGTAAAAGCAAACATCAAAAAATTATTCCTTATTATTTCATTTAAATCTAAAAAATTACAAATTACACTGCGTGAAAACTGCATGCATTTGTGCTTTTAACAATGCGCATTTTTTCAAAACGGTCAAACCAAAGAATTATCATTTGCATAAAGGTTTAAGCAAGAAATTGTCGCTTTTAAAACGACAAAAACATAAAATTGTCGCTTTCAAAAACGCAAAACAAATAAATGGACATTCCCGAAATGATCAAAACAAGAAGCTTACGTTTTCAAAAACATTTAAATAGCACTCTAATGATGGCCAAAACAATAAACTACTGCATTTATGGTTTTAAAATTTTCGAAACTGTAAATTTACTATTGTTTTAAAAAAGTCAAAAACAAATACATCAACATTTTCAAAAACATTAAAACTAATGAACGACATTTTAAAAAAATTAACACGGCTCAAAGCTAGTAGTTTTGATTTCCAACAAGGTCAAAGCCATAAATGATTATTTATATGGAAATTGAAAAGCAATTTACCCCGACGCGCTTACCGGAACCTCAATTTTACATGTTGTAATTTTAAAATATGAAAATTTTACAAAGAAACTTGAACAAACCTCAAGTTCTAAAAACGACGCTCATTCGCAATAACAATGCAATACAATAGAAATGACTTTTTGAAAAACTGCATGTACTTATTTTAGAAAGCAACCTTTCCGAAAAGAACTTTTATTTTTACCAGAATCGATCCTTTCGAAAGCCTGCGGTGTGTATAACCCTTAAAAGTTTTGTTCAAAATTTACATTATATAAAAAGTGAAGCCTGAAATAGCTGATCTTTCAAAAATTGCAACTGAATTAGAATATGTGTTCTCTTTAGAAAAAATTATTACTACCAAAAACAGTTTAAATTGCTATTATTTTTGAGAAGGAGAGTTTTATAGAATGTTTGTTGAATAAGTTAATTTTACTTACTTCAAAAAGAGCTTCACGTTTGCAAATGGCAATAGAATCATCCAACAATTTTATTGAATACCTACCCAAGGAACTTATATTACAAAACAAATACAATCAATAATACAATTTATTTTATATTTTTGGAAATGGGAGTCCAATGCAATGAAAAAGCTGCTAAAGAAAAGGTACTCATTCTGCAAATAAATGATTTTTGAAGGAAGAAAACGTAGAAACTGACTTATTTGAAAATATTCTAAACTAAAAACTTTTAACTTTTAAAAAGACGGACGCAGATGTTGACCATTTCCAGAATCTCGCTTTGAAAGTGTAGTTAATCTTGACTTTCAATGAAGAATAATTGTTTAAGAATAACAAGTGGTGTGAGGACGGCGCATTATGAAAGACACTTTCTGCTATGAATTTGTTCTAAATAACGCCAAACTTTTTTTTCAGAAATGTCAACACTTTGAATTTAACATTTTAGTTCAAAAGGGCATTAAACAAGATGTTGGCATTTTAAAAAAAGTTTAAACTTTAAATTAAGACTTTCAAAAAGGACAAAGGCAGATATCGAGACATTTTGAATGCTAAGGCCAATACTTGACCATCTGTATAAATTAGTGTACTACGCTAATAATATATGCTTTAAAAAACCAAACGGCGTGAAAACTTCTCAATTTAAAACAAAATGTGTACCACGAATTTCTCCTAACTTACCATAAGCATTTTTTCCAAAAGTTCAAAACTGCAAGCATTTCTCTGATTTTAGTTTATTTACAAGCAGTTTTGCTTACAAATACGCATGCGTTTCCATTATTGCTTTTATTGTTTGGATTGTAAACAGTATTGTAAACAGATTGCATTACTACTTTCAGCTTTACAGTTTGCCTATTTCCTAAAATTGCCATTAAAGTATTCACCTGCGAGCACACTTAAATAGATATGCATATAGCAAAAAAAACTTATACAGCTACACGTTTAAAATTTCCATTCGAGTCTGCACTTAAACCTTGTCACTCTACAATCTTGAAAAAATGTGGTTGATTTTTAAAACTTCACTAAATATTATGAGTTTCTTTAGCAGTCTAGTTACAGTTTTCGGTATGATCTGTATACGCATACGTTAACACTGATATGTATTAATTTATGCGTGTCAATACACTATTTAAAAGTTACACAGCTTAGATTATTTGTTAAGGCTACTATATAAGTATTAAATCAAATAACCTTTTGGTATGTATAAATTGCTATTTTCGTATTTAAAACTGTAAACGGCGCTGGGCCGCGAAAAACGTTTTATTCCTTGTACTTAAGATATTTAGCTATCCAAAAACAACAAGTTGTACTTTGGTGTCAAACTATTTCTTTCTAAACTTAATACTTTTGTTAAGTAAAAAAAGACTGTCTCAATACACATAATATAGGATGGGACAGCATTATCAACAACGGCAGTTTCAACCATTAAACAGATTTTTTCAAACAGTTGTTGCTCTGTTTTCCCCAGCCACTGTTTTAATGAAAAGAACATTTTACCCCAAACACAATTTTTTGCCCTAGCGAGCATGCCACTGTTTATCCTAAAATATTATTTTTCTTTGAGTACCATTTTGCCCTAAATACTATTTTGCCCTAACGAGTGTTTTCCCCTGCCACTGTTTTACCGAGAAGAACGTTTTGCCTGAAATATCCTTTTGCCCCAGTGATAGTTTTTCCCTTATGTGTGTTTTTCCAAGCCATTGCACTGGTCTAAATGGAAAACGTTACCTGCATTTTGAAGTATCCTAAACCGCGTTGAGCCGGCAAGCAATAATTTATTTCTTGTACTATAAATAGGCATTCAAATACAGAAAGTGTTATTTTGGGCGTCCAACAATTTTATTGAATACCTATCCAAGGAACTTACATTACATTACAAATACAATCCATATTACAATTTATTTAACATTTTTGGAAATGGTAGAGTATTGCAATGGAAAAAAGGCTAGAGAAAAGGTACTTATTCTGCAAATAAATGATTTTTAAAGGAAGAAAACGTAGAAACTGATGTATTTGAAAATTTGAAAAAACCGAGCCACTTGTATTAGTTTCTTCATTAATGTTGAATTTGGACGCCGTTTACAATATCTATGTATAAAACGCAAGGTAATTCAGTCAAGTTTATGCGCCCTGAGTGGTATGAGTATTACATGTAAAAAAAATCAAGTGGTCTGCGGGTAAGATTTTATTAATTATTTATTACTGTTGAATGAATTGAGCTAAATAAGAACAAGGATTAAATTTAGTGCATGTGTATATGTTATACAATCCTTAAATCACAATTGTAAACTATCATTAGAGGAAGTTAAACTGAGGTAATAATAAATGGTTAATATTTTCAAAGACCAAAAAATACTTCGATTGTAGGGTACGGGAAAGAAGGTTGTAATAAATAATATCTTATTTTACTGGCGTTACTGACGTTGTATAAAATGCCACAGTTGCATGGTTTTAATACTTACAGTACTTCTGAGTAAATGGATTACTTAGCAAGAGTTTCACTACTGCACTTCAGATTAGTATTTGGTAAAAACAGCAACTGATATTAAGCGGCGTCGAAGCATTACATCAAATGGTTATTAAATTACGTCTAACATTTTCCAAAACATTAAAACGAGAAACTAACGTTTTGAAGACATTTCATAACTAACGACCATCTCTGTCTAAATTATCTCTGATTAACAGCATAGTGCAGTTAATATTATAAAAGATTGTTGTTTGTTGTTGACATAAATTTGTACTTACAAACGACTAGAAGCTTTTCAAAAAGATCAAAACTAGTAGTGGCCCAAAGAAGACACCATTATGTACTTAGATAAAAATGTGAATATATTTTTCTTCGGCTGCAGTTTACTCCTTTTTAATATTTTTGAAAGAGTACTTGTTAAGATTTGTTTGACCTTTTTATAGTGTTATTATTATGTTTTGACCTTGTTGAGAATGCTTATTTCGTAATTAAACGCTTATTTTAAAGCTAGTTTTAAGTTTATCATGTTTTCAAAAATATAAATTTCTTCGTTTTGACCTTTTCAAAGTTAGTTAGTTAGTTTCCTCAATTCCGAATATTTACGCATGTTTTTTAAAAACGCATTTAATCGACTCAAACAAAAAAATAGTTGAATTACGGGTTTAATTAGCAGTAATACTGTACTGCTGAAGCTAATATTCCTTTTTGTACCCGATTCTACGAAGTCAGTTCACAGTTGCGACGGTCTACTACAGCGTTTTCTTTGCAAGCAGCAATTTTATTCTTATTTAACAAATTCGAAACTAGGAAACCACATAATTATTATTGTTTATTTTACACAAGCATTTATTTTCACATTGGATTTTTCTATGCGGTCAAAATTGGAAACCGAAGCTTTGAAAAACATTCAGAGCAAATTTTGCATTTTTGCGAGAGTCAAAGCTAGAAAATGATGCTTTAAAAAGGTATAAAGCAAGCAAGCTATTGAAAATGGCAAAACAGCCTAAATTTGAAAATAACATATCCAAAATAATTTAAACTAAAAATTAACAAGTTCAACGAAATAAATACAACAAATATAAATATGGACACGAAATTACAGGTAGTTTTTAAACCCCATTGAAAACTAACCCATTCACACCTCATCATAATATTATGATGAGGTCAGAAATCATCATACTGATTCGATTATAACTAGTACAACTAGCTTCACTTTATCGGAAACTGGCGGTGCAGATGGTTTTGGTAGAGTGTACTCATAACCAAATCACTTTTAACTTCTATTTGTGCTAAAATCTACCTAACCACCACATCAGGTTGTAAGAAACTATTGTAAGAATGCAATAAAAGTGTCGCATCTTCATGTATTAGCATTTTCAAGACGGTTCAGAAGGCATAAAACAGGATATCTTTTTATAAAAGGTTGAAACTGGAAAAAGGGTTTTGCAGTGCCACATTAACGTAAGAAACCACAACCATTTGTACACCTTTATCGTCAGTTAGCAAAATTGCTAGAAAAAAGGTTTCTTTTAAAATGCTTGGACAATACGCTGCTTGCTCTTTCAGAAAACTATTATTATGGTTTTGAAAGATATTTTTGTCCGTACTCGTATTGTAAACGTAAAGAATAAATTCTTGATTTGACCTTATTTTGTAGTGCTATTTACTACTTCTTCATGTTTTTTAAAATGTAGTTTTCTAGCTTTGACTTTTTTAAAAATGTGTATTTCTTTTTTTGCAAATGTTAACTACTTGTTTTTATTATTTAAGAAAAAGCTTTTTTGACCTCTTCAAAAAAGTCAAAACTAATGAATAACATATTCAGAAGGTATACAACAATGCATATTTTTAGGAACATTGAATGACGATGTGGATTGGAAAGAAAGAAAAGACGGACGGAAAATACGAAAAACCGAAATGGTTTGCGTGTATGATTTTATTACTTGTTTATTACTGTTGAATGAATTGAGCTCAATAAGAACATTAGATTAATTATGTTATATAATCGTTAAATCGATAATTATCTTTAGAGGGAGTTAAACTGACAATGAGGCAATAATGAATTCCTAGTATTTTCAAGGACCAAAAAAAATTTTAGTTGTACGATACTGGAAAGAAAGGTGTGATTAGATTACACAATATCTTTCCTTAGTGACGTTACTGACGTTGTATAGGAGGCAATAGTGGCACGATTGTAATGCTATTACATTTAATACTGCTGAGATAATTAATCGTTTTTAAAACCTGGCCAACCTTATCTTAACTCAAGTAAAAACGTAAACTGATATTGTGCACCGTCGAAGCATTACATCAAATCGTTCTTCAACTTTGTTTAAATTGGTAGGGTTATGAAACTAACTGTTTTAACGAACCATTTTTGTGAGCCGAAAATTTTCGTTTGTAAGTAAATATAGTTTGATAAAGAATGTTTATTGGCAAAATATACAAACGCTCTAAAAGGTGCCTTTATTTTGAGTAACAATAAAAAATTTTCTCCTTTGTAGCTTCGAATTGATACTTTTTCTCGCACACAGTTACCATTTTTTGCAACCACAATATCCCGTGTTGCACTAACTAAAATGCGTATACGTTCGTTTTTTTGACGATTTAAAAATAGATAAAGTATGGAAAATATGCGAAATAATAGAAAATTATGCTGTAACTACACGTCAAATTGTAATAAAGATACTTATTCCTTTATTCATTTAATGCCTATCGTAATAAGTGTTGCCGCTAAACGCCGTTCACAAAAAATAAAACATAAACGAGTTCACTCCCCGTATGAGACAACCTAAACATTATGGTCGTATTTCAATGAACGTAGGAAAACATAATCTAAAATACTTTTAGGATGTGTAAGGTTAGAGCTATATTATAAGGAATTGTTGAATGTAAGTTATGGAAGGAGCTTGGATTGAGCATGACGACTGCGCAATGCGAACTAGCATGAAGAAGGACAGAGACGAGAGACGAAAGACACAGTCAGTCGATTGGAGTTAGTCGTTGGAGCCGGAGCCGAGAAGAAGACGGAAGAAGAAACAGTGAACCGGAGACTAGAGTTTAGTGGAAGGCTGATTCTCTAGAAGTCTTTGTGAAGTATATTGAGAGATTATTAATTCCGGTTAAATATTAAAAGACCTAATCGAGGCATTATGTGAAAGTACTCTTTTTGGAGATTATTAGCATAATCATTTATTCATATTTCAGTGTTTATTTCATCTATTAATTATAATCGTTATTCGGGTAATTATATAATTAGAGAGGAGACAGATAGAATTAAACCAACAGGTCTGAGGTCTTCCATGGCCGACTCTCTCACTAGCAGAGCCTTGCGAGTTGCTAATTAAATTAGATTAGATAGTTAGAATGAGATCTTCATCTCATCCCCCGATAATTATAGTAATTGTAATTAAGGAGAGCGAATTAGAACCAGAGCTACGAGGAGTTGGAAGATCATTTAACTAACTAAAACATGCATCGTCACATGGTGGAGTTCGCCGTGTCTTTCTAAGTTGGTCAAGATAAACTAAAATTATTCATAAAGTGAGTTAAAAACATTATATAGTCGAACATAAAACTTTCAGAACCTGAAATCTAAAATCTAAAACCATAAAAAAGTGAAAAGAGACAATAAAATCCTATAACGGACAACAGTAGCCATTTTAAAAGAAATTATCACCGCATGCTACCAGATACATCCTAATATGGCGTCCATCATTTCATCATCGTCCGTTGATGACGAAGACCATGCAGCAGAGTCGTAAGATTTTATTATTATTGAAGGAATCGTAAGTTCGAAATTATCTTTTAATCCGTAGAATTACCTTACTGAAAAAGTCATAGTTGAGTAGAAACATTCTAAAATCTTAAAATATTGATATTTAATAGCAAAGTATAATTCAATTCAGGGTACGACATTTTGCGTAAAATCAGATCATATTCTTAGTAGCGTGTTATTAGCGTATATCAACATGGAGTCGGGAGCTGCCATTAACTTTTGTATGTGATTGAGCAGTACACCGTAATATCGAAGTTTTTTTTAAGCCACATGGCATTTCCATTAAACATCAAGTAGTAACCGTAATATCGAAGTTTTAATTTTCTTTTATATCATCAGTTTGAATTTATTGAAGGAATTTTTATTACTACATTTATTTGGCAAACAAATGAATCAATAACAAAGTTTTATTTCGAGTTCCTGGAAAAGTGGAAAAAGGTGTTGATTCAAGAAAGGTTGAAATTATCGATATCGATATAAATGACATGTATAAAAATAGGAAGAGTGAAGAGAGAGGAAAGGATCACGAAAACTCAGGAACCGACACTAGTTCAGAAACGATCGAGGAGATGTATGCTTCGGATAAAAAACATTCTTCTTTAGCTAATTTAGCTCAGACACTAAATTTAAATCAGCTAGAGAATAAGAATCGTTCAGAAACGATTGAGGAAATAGATTTGGAAGCCTTGGATAAGGACAATTGTTACTCAGCTAAATTAGCTCAGACAGTAGATTTAAATCAACCAGAGATCGAAGATCTAAATGATTCTATAGTTGAACTCGAACAGAAGAATAATTTGTCAACAGAGGAGCAGATTGGGAAACTTAGAATGAAATATGCAAAGACTTTGAAGGAAATTGACCAAACGAGGAAATTACTTTTCGGACAAACAAGTTCTTTTGTTCCTTTAGAGGTTACAATTAGTGATGATTCACGATCTCTTAAGAAAATAACAGCAGAAGAGCAATTTCATCGAGAGTTATCTCATTCAAAAAATCTACACATTGGTTGTTCACAAAATGGTCGTAAGGTAGACAAGGACTTAGAATTAGGATCTTTTGGTGAAGTAATAAGGAAGATGAGTCAATTGCTTCCACAACAGAAAAGAAACAAAATTGCAGGATCTTCCAAGACAGGAAATCAATTGAAAACAAGTGAGAGACAATTTCAAAAAGCCTTAATTGTGGGTGATAAAGTCATGGAAAATATACCATACAGGAAAGATAAGAATAAAGTATCAGCTTCAGTACCAGAGAATCTTGATTTTGAATTACTAACTGAAGGTCATGATGAGTGGGAAGAGTTTAGTGAACAGGAATACGAAGCGCGATGCGGATATCAAGAACCACGAACAGATGATTCTAACTCTACGAAAGGGAGTCTCAAAGCAGGAGAAAAAGCTGATCCATCAACAAACCTACACCAACCAATGGATTTTGATGAGAATGAGGATACTACTAATCTTCATGATCACCCTCAAAACATCAACACACAGAAGGAGGATAGGCAGTACAGAGAGCTTAAACTGGAGTATATTCTTCTTAAACTGGAATATCGCAGGTTTGAAAAAAAGCAAATGTCTATCGGTCCATATTTGAGTTCTTTGAATTCATATAATTATGTGATTAATTTGCAACATGAACGAGCCGAAAATAATATTTCATGGGAGTATTTTTTGAGTACACTTCGTTATTTTTTTGCGGATTCAACAGACAAACAGGTCGAATATTAATTTTTGAAAATAGAACAATGGTTAATTGCTAGAAGACTAGATGCAAACAATGATCAGGATAGACACAAATTATGGGGAGAATTTAAAAATCATTTGACTCATGAATTCGATCCAAACGAACATTAGAATAGAGCAGATGAGGATTTTGATGCGTATTCATTAGGAGATAAAACTGCAGTTGAATTTATGACAGGAATTACTTCAATTATTCTACGAATGAACCCTAGATTTTCAACTCACAATATTTTGAAAAAAGTTTTGAATAAATTACCAGGTAAAATCAGTGCTGAAATGCACGACAAGTATTGTTACTCTATCTCAGAATTTCGATTTCGATTGCAAAATGTGCTTAATAAATTTCGACAGTTAGATAAACAGAGTGCTAGAGATAACATTTATAATTCAAAAGGAGGTCAAAATCCACAGCCGAATTCAACTCGATCAATCTTGAAGAATCGAGGTCACAATAAAAAGACATCGAATCAAAACAGAGCTGTTAATGATCGATTGAAATTCATAAATTGCGGATATTGCACTTCTCTTGGTTACAATAAGAAAGATCTTTGGAAAAATCAAAACAGACCAAAACAATATAACAAACCAGGTCAAAGTTCAAGTTATGTTAGTCATCAGGGACTGAGCAAGGATCAACCAAAGATAATTTTACAACAACAAAAGTCAACACAGAATTTCAAATTTGGATGGGGTAATAATGGTATACGTCCTATAAATCAGGGCAGAGGTACATCATTTCCAAACATGAGATACCTAGTCTTTATTAAACGAGACCGAGTTATTTCAAAGGTTACTCAGGGTCCTAGTAACCCAAACAATCACTGATTTTCGATAATAACTACAAACTCATAAGTTTATGAATTATCAATCGTTGATAATGAATTGATGCTAGAATTATTCTCATACAATATTAGTGACATTAAAAATTTTAAGAAAGACAGGATAACCTAAGAATGCTACAGAGAAAGGAAAAGAATGAATTTTGTTCACATTTTAAGACTAAATGAATTTTGATTTTCATTATTTTGATGTTTAGTACGAATATGAAATAAAAAGTGGAATTTGTTACAATTAATTAAATTTTTTCTACTTATTGATTTCAAATAGTACTGATAGCATTAATTTTGATTTGACACAAGCTTAGAACTCGTAAAAGAATTATTTTTTGAGAATGGAACGAAACTAGAACTAATGAAATAACATTACAGGCTAGTTGGGATATTTTGGGAAATAGTAATAAATATAACAATAAGTATAATAAGAATTTAGATTCAATAAGCTAATTCATTGATTCGAGAGAGAATCCGTTCTTCGATACTATTGAATTTAATATTATGCGTGTAATTTTGTAAGAGTCTATGAGATTTCAGTTACTAAACTATCACAAGAATAGTAATATTCAGTCAGATTGAAATCTTCAATTCCATCATTTCTCCGGATCATCTTATAAATCAACTTAGAAGTGTTCAAATATCAACTAACAGTAACGACCTACAATAATTTACGTCAAGGTAATATGAAATTAATTATTCTATTCATTATATACAACAACATTCATCAACATATAAATTCAGGACATTAACTATAACCAAAAAGAACTATTCACAATTTATTTTACTCAGATTCCAATTTTAATAATTAATCGTCAACTTCAATTTTTTTTTCTCTTCAACCCAACATATTTTTTTCATTCAGTAATTATTATTAAAAAGAAATACTTTATACATATTTTTTTAATCAGTTATTTAGTTGATCCAACTATGAAACAAACTAAAAGGATTATATTTGTTTTGTCATTTTTTAACGTTAGTTTGGGGTAAACTCTTTATTATTGTTTGGTAAATAATTTTCTTACTTACTATTCAATACGCGATTAGACGAAACGGCAATTGCAATAAAACAATTATCTAGTCTATTATTCATAAATTGAGATGACAAAACGGTGATAATTAACATCTATTACCTAGTCACAACTATATATTTATTGGGATTTTTTTTTAATTCGGATACAATTGAATAATCTGAATATTAATTCTAATGATCACACAGGATATATAGAAAAAGGGAGGTTTATTACATTAACTATCTAAGAATATTTAAATGTAATTACAATTTTATTGAATTCTCTATTTGAGAGAATATTATCGACAAATTAGGCATATTCAGGGGAAGTTTCAAACTATTAGTTACAGAAATACATTAACATTTCTAGGAAATTTATTTTTGTTTTAACGATAATCACTTCATTAATAATCCAACAGACTATATAACATACTTTTATTTTATTCAAATTACTACCAACTACTATTTTTTTTGGAACTTTCAAACAATCTTTTATCACCAATATAACAATCAGAATTTCATACTTAAGACCATTTTCAAAATAATAATAACCCAACAATACGAAATATAATAACTAACATGAAATAAGACAGGCCAATCTTATTAAGCTAGAGATTATATTTTAAAACATAATTATTTATTTTGATTCCAATTTTACCTACTATATTTATCAGCTAAGGAAGTTGTTGAAGCTTATACTATATACACTTTTATTCGATAATTTGATTTTTGAGACACAAAATTATTTGAATTCATTATCCACAACCATACATAACATTTCAAGGGTGAGAAAAGACTTAGCTAATCTATTCTTCATTCTTGTATTCGTGTTATTTTTATTTATTTTACTGCATTATCTTATTTTAATTCAAAATACCTACGTAATATTAATTTAAAATATAACCAATTTTAATTTAGAATACAATAAGAGACCTAAAGCAACGAACTAAAGCGGGAATATTACCGGTGATTACATAATTGATGTAAATAAGGAGTTACTACTTTATATACACCGATTATATTAGAAAATAAGATTAAGTACCTACGTATGATAATATATAGATAATAGACATTAGATTTACGATGCATAACTAGCAGTACAGGATACAGTTAAAAATTGAAGAAACAACGAATCATTTTAGGAATATTATTGAAACATGTAAAATTAGCCACATTAGATACTAATTTTCTAACATCATTATAGACCTAGAAATATAACAGTAGTCGAACGTTATCAGCCTATATTATTGATATTTAACTACTAACACTATTTTAATATTTTGTATTGTAAATTATTAGTGGAATTAGTTATCAACGAGAGAAAGACAGAGAGAGAAACACATCTTATACGATCTACAGATGATATTAGAGAAAAAGGATAATGATTAATACTTAAAATGATAATGGACGAAGCAATGAAAGAAAGAATAATTTTGAAAATACATAGGAAACTTTAATTTAGCCACACTAAATAAACTAGATCAAGGTTAACTTAGTGTATGAGTAAAACACAGGATGGGTGATAAATGAAAATCTGTATGATTTTCTAGATTTTGAACGACGAAAAGAGGGAAATAAATACGACATAGAAACAACACTTGAGATCAGAAAGAAAGGATAAAAATATAATATAATAGTTATGAATAGTCTAAGGGATAGTCGACGATCGCCAAAGAGATTCAGGGACAATAAATAGAAGAGTAATTCAATTAAATTACTATCTTTATTTAATTAAATTAATGGAGAGGTATAAGACGAAAAAGGCCTACAAGGTAGTTCTGAATAGTCCAAGGGGAGTTGATAATCAGCCAAGGAGATTCAGAACGCGCATCATACAAAACAAGAAAGTAAGTACAAATAGCAAAGAATAGAGACAAGCGACATCAGTGAGCAGAATATTTAACTTTTTCAATTCAGCGGGGCGGAGCATTAATTTATCGCCATGCCGTTGACTTGAGCGCGCATATTTTTTTTTTCTACAAGCGAGCCATTACATTATAAATTGTGCAGAGCAGTAGAGAACAAAAGCGTATTGTTATCTACAATGTTCTAGAAAGAATACTGAAAGGTTCAGAGAAACATAACTACGAAATACGAACTACATATGTACATAAGCAGATAGATATAATACCATTGTAAACGACATAAAGAAAGAAACGAACCGGCAGTAGTGAGAAAGAAGCCGAGGAGTGAAACCTAACTAGAATAGTAGAAAATTCAAACTTTTAACTGAATTGAGAGAATTGATAGATTTATTTGATTTTTTCTATAATTTTAATTCAATTTTTGAGAGAAATTATTACAGTTACTAAAGTTTTGTTTACTTTCGAGAAATTATTGGAATTTTGAAGCTACGACACGAGAGTAAGTTATCAATTCTAATATATTATTATTACTTTGTTTTGAAGTCAGACTAAATATAGTTCATTCTTACTACATAATTATTATAAATTTATTATTAATGATACAGTTACTAAACACTTACCTATTACAACACAAAATATTACATTCTTGATTACATTATTTTAGTTGAATTTTGAAAGACAAATATTACTTAATTATTGATATTTTAATCATAAATATACCTACATACATAGAGGTCACAGACACCATAATTACTTACCTACTTATTATATAATTAATAATTACAGATCTTGATATATTCATTTCATTTTAATAATACATACTTACCGATTTAATCATAATTCTGCCATATTTCATTATAATAGACAACCATACACAGATTTTTTTTACTATTACCGATTTTATTAGCCATGACATGAGAAATTATATTAATTCAGGAATACATACGAGACATTGATACAGATTATGTAACGTTGTGATGTGATTTATTCAACTTTGAGCGATCAAAAAAAATCCTAACCGTAATCCTTTATTTACCTAACTCAGTGAATACCAAACGACGGCCGTCGTAAGGCATCTATACCACCCGAGAGTGAGGAAATTCGACAGAACACACAGAATATTCTTGGTATTAAACTTCAAACGGGACAATTTTCGAAACAAGTATGGCATTCTTCAAATTGAGTTTCACTTAACGATTGGGCATCAGCAAACATCCAATTGTTCATCAAATTGAAAGAATACTTATCAGCTCGAGACGTTCTCCAACCAGATCATGAAAAAGACAGGATTTTCAAAAGATTCAAACCAACACAGGAAAAAGGAGAATTGTTAGATGAAAAACCTAACAGTATCACATCAGAATCAGAAGATGCAACATCAATTTTTGAAATACTACCGACCGAACCAGAAAATACTACCATCATTCCAGAACCTAATAATGAACTTGAAATTAAAACGACCAAAGTCAACGCAGATTCAGATACAGATCCATTATTCCTTTGGGAAACTGTTAAACGAGATACAACTCACAACTTACTACCACTTCATGAGGTATCTACATCAAGGTCAGATTTAACTTTTGTTCCTTCATTACTACCAATAACATCGGCAGCACAAAAATTCATTCCACTACCGACATTGTCAATTAGGCCACCTATTTTGGAAACATCTCATTATCACATGCATTCGAAGAGGGAAGAAAATAAACCTTCTTTACACACTACACAAAAGTCTAAATTTCAGTTGGATCAGGAAAGATTCAAAGCTATTGTAGAAAGACAAGAAAAACATAATCAGGAGAAACTCGATATTTTGAAATCTTCTATTCAGACATTGAACGAACAAGAACAGAGAAAGAGAACTCAGGAGAAACTACTAGAGAACACAGATGCTAAAACGATCATTGACATTTCTTCAGAACAAACATACAGTTACTTTGAAACCCTATTGACTCTTTATAATGCCAAGAATCCAATCCCATCGAAACAAACAATTGATTCTTCGAGTCAAATTCCCAAGACACTCATGCAACAACCTACAAATTCATCATCAAATACGACAGAGGATAAAGATAAAATTCTGAAGTTATTTTTGTTGGATCGGAAAGCAGTTTTGTGGAAACTGGGAAATATCGTTCGTTACATGTACCGATCACAGATTTCGGGTACATTCTTTCCTAAACGTCCATCAAGCGAATCAGAGAAACAAACCATGCAAATGTTTACTCTTGTTACTTTCATCGGGCATCGAAAAATTTTCGATCTTTTCACAAGAAATCCGAGACGAAGTTATTTTATCTCAAAATACATCAAAGTTCTACTGGAATTTTCCAAAA
Organism: Dicyrtoma fusca; assembly: GCA_034695205.1. Lineage (NCBI taxonomy): Eukaryota > Metazoa > Arthropoda > Collembola > Symphypleona > Dicyrtomidae > Dicyrtoma > Dicyrtoma fusca. The sequence goes on from JAQFZC010003376.1 coordinate 17,061, forward strand.
TAACACCATCATCAAAGATGAGAGCAATGAGAATTCAAGGAAGAGTTCTAGACATTCAGACATTGTTAACTACCATCTACAAATGGATAAATCAGGAAGAGAAGATCACATTGTGGAAAGCTCAGGAAGAACAATTTATTACAGAAATGAAGCAAACAACTGGATTTGTTGTTCCATCGGATGTGTTCAAATTGACTAATATTGCAGGAACCAACATCATCAAATCGAAATTTTATTGTCTTGATTGTTTCACACACCCATTCCACCTAAACTGTCCTAAACCTATTTTTCTTTGATTAACCTACCTATACCTACACACCACAACCTACCTACTTTTTGATCAATCATAAATGAGGAATTGCATTTAACGTTTTTAATCGTTTTAATGTTTTCAGATTTTAACTATTATTAAACTTCAGGGTTAATCACAGAAATTGTTTTGTTTGAAAAGAGTTCGAGATCAAAATCATGGCGAAGTACATTTTCTTTTGTTTCAACCAGAACCACAATTAACTCGGTAATCAATAATAACTACATACTACTTAAAGTACTACTTACCTTAATTATATTCTAGTATCATTAAGGCATGACATTTACATAAGAACACTATCATTTAGATAAATAGACCTAGCAATAGACGAAATTAGTTTTTATCAGTATAAATTCAAAGATACTAATGTAAACAGTTGAATAATTTTAATTTAAATCATATATCACAGTTTTCTACTTATAATTCACTTCAATTCAAGTATTACATAGATTTTTAATACGAAATGTTCAAAGCAGAAATCAGCTCAAATATTATAGTAAAATATTAAATACCTACTTACGTATTTAATGAGAGAGTTTAATAAAATTTTAGTCATTAGATTTACTTACACATAGTAATATTACTACTTAGTTAAACAAAATTTTAGCAAAACAAGTTGTTTATACAATGACTTATTAGAATTTAGTTATAGTATAGAATCGCAGAAACATTTCATTTGATATGTTTGAGTATAATTAAGAATGACATAGTTATTTATGTATTCGAGGTATGAAATTTATAATCAATCAGAGTCAATCAGTGAATGTATTAATCTGAGTCATTTTATACACACTACTTTAAGCAAATAATGATTTGAAGTTGCTTATATTAGTGTTGACTTATTGAGTCCTTAATTTACGAGACTAATGAGTATGATTAATTATATACATACATTATTGTAATTTCGATACATTTTATAATCTATTGATTAATTTACTAAGACTTAAAAACATACTTGCCGATCAAATAATTCAAATTTTAGTAATAATATTTACACACATATGAACTAATAATATTATAACATTATCGACTAAAAGTATTTTACCAATCATAAATTTAAGTTTTAGAATTTTACCATTGTTTTAGAAATACAACTTTTAATCAAAAAGGTTTTCGAATTGTTATTACTATGATTTTACCAATCAGCTATTATAATTACACAAATTGATTGTGTATCGTCTAGAATGAATTGTATTAGACGTACCAACGAATAATTTAGTCCAAAAAATTATTCCAATGACTTATTATTTTAATATTTTAAATTAATTATTACAAACAATGAATTATCTACGTATGTATGTCGAGGGCGACATATTTTTAAGAAAGAGGAGTGTAAGTGTAAGGTCTATATTATAAGGAATTGTTGAATGTAAGTTATGGAAGGAGCTTGGATTGAGTGTAACCCGGGTTTTAATCGAGTACACTTTGGAGGAATTATTTATCGTGCTGGGCCCAATTAACGATAAAGGTGTGTAGTGGTATTTTGCGAGAGTGGCAAGAGTGCAGTGGAAGCGATGCTGTTTAAGTTATTGCCTAAAAAGCTCGGGATGAATCGTAGACTCAAAGGGGAATTGACGATTGTAAGATGTATGTATTTATTTCAAAGTAAGGAAAA
>JAQFZC010003377.1:0-18982 GCA_034695205.1 Dicyrtoma fusca
CCGTCAATCCCTGACGAGCCGACTAATTCACGACCGATTCGGGCAGTTACTGTGATCTGCTCACCCCTTCCTTTACAGTGTCTCATTTCTTAACATTTTTTTTTTATTATAACATAAGTTCCCTTTGGGTTGACACCCATGGAACTATTCATTTCTTAACTAGTTTTCAATTTTATCGACTTTTCTTGTATTGTTCCATTAGGATTTTGGTATCACTTTCAACTCCGTTGCTACGCGAAAAAAGTAATTTTTTCTGAATTGCAGTGTTTTGATTTGTTTTTAATCTGTATTGTCCGAGGGATTTCGGGCTGGCATGCTATTCAGAATAGAATGGTCGTGTAAATGTTGGATTTTGTTTTTTGCATTGATGTTATTATTTTATTATAAATCTGAGGGTTGCAGTTTGAGCAACATCCATAAATATCAACCAAAAAATTAAAAACCTTTAAAAATGAATATAAGCATTTTCAAAGTTTTAATATCAATATTTATTTATGATTCCAGAGTCTCCCATTAGCACTTTATTTTTAAAATAATTCCTTTCTCGAGCTCGGTTAAATAATGACAAGTATGAATACGCGGGTGGATGGTATTGATGAACATGCTACATACTTCCCTAATTCTTAAATTCAAAACTTAGTGAGTGGGACTCCGAGTGCGACAAATGAAGTATTAGGGGTTGTAAACTAGTAGTAAGTAATTGTTTAAATTGTACGTTTTTTAAGTTTTGAGTTTGGTCCCATCGTTTTTTCCCTCCACTTCCACTGTTTCGAACGTGTAAAACTTGAGTTTACAGAGTTTTATTTTAGGCTCTTTTTCAATGTTAAATAGGCAGAGGAGCTCTCGCTCTCTTACATTTGCATTCACTCTTTTCTTATTCTGCATTGCCCCCGGTTTTTAATAGAATAAAACTGTCTTAATTCCATTTCGTAATCAACTGATTGAGCAGCGCTTTAAGCACAAACTGTGTTGATTGTGAAATCACAAATAAAACAGAACAAAACCTCACAGTGAGGGAACAGCAACGACCTTAGTATACTGAAAGGCTTCGATATTGTTTCCTTGGATTTGATTTCAAGGTCTATTGAGCTACGTGTGTTTCAAGTTTACCTTTTTCAGAGCCATCAGCAGCCGTTAATCCCTTTTCTAGAATTTAGTTTTGAAATAGTTGAGCAGCCCACATTAACCTCAGGCGCGTACCCAACACCAATATTTTGTATATGCTCGCAGCAGTAGACCTTTATCATCGGATGCTCAACAACCACTCACGACCGCGCATGTGTAGTAAGTGCAATCCATACCACAGCGTAACTATATCGTTGAAAGCAACTGCGGCCAAGCTGAGCTTCCTTGAATTTTGAAAAGGTTATATGCATCAACGGCTGCAAGTAGTTATAATTATAAACCCGTACATTAATAGTCAAGGGTCAAGGTTTTAGAAAGTAAACATTGCCTGCACTTAAAGTATCAATACCGTTCGCTGGTTCGCTGTGGATATAGCTGTGAAGTATTAACACCAGTCATCTTACTCGTTAAATTATTCTTTGTCAGTTCAGTTGGAAAATTTTACCCCAAAGCCTACTCAACCAACAATTTTACGAGTTGCCAGTTATACCCAACTGCTTCTTACTCAGGTCTCTCGACGATTTCTAATATAATTTAGTGTTCATACATTTACACGTCAAATTGTTTTGCTAGTTGTTAAGTTATGATAATTATTCTAACAATTATTGCAATTCACTGGAGAACCCAAAAATAGAAAATGGAGCACGTCCAGCCAATCAGTAGAAAAGACAAAAAACTTTTGATTAAATTCGGAATTACACAAAATATTGTGATTACACTTACTAAATTACCCGCTCATTCAAAACATCCCACCGCCGCCAACAAAAAACAGTATCGCTGCAGATTTTGCGCAAGAAACTCTCTAAAAAGTGCTCACAAACGCAGTCACGAAATAATTTGCAAGCAAAATCCAAAACAAAGTGATGCAGAGTGTTTGCAAAAACAAAAACAGTTTAAGTGTACATTGTGTAGTTATTCTTCTATCGAAAAGAGTAACTTACAAGTTCATTTACAAATCCATACGGGAGAAAAGCCCTTCCCTTGTTCTCTTTGCAACAAATGGTTTCGCCGGAGAGGAGATTTGCAGAAGCACATTTTTTCCCACACGGGTGAAAAACCGTTTGCATGCTCATTTTGCGACAAAGGGTTTTTTATGAAGACAAAAAAATTACGTCACGAAAATTCGTGCAAACTGAATCCGAAACAAAAGGACAAAGATTGGGTGGAAGAGCAAAGGAAGTACAAGTGTGACGCCTGCTCGTATCGTGCAACAACGAAGGGTGCCTTAACCAGCCATGCTAAAAACCATACAGGCAAGAAACCATTCGGATGCTCATTTTGCTCAATGCATTTTATTACAAGGGTAGAACTTTGCACGCACTTAAGGACCCATACGAGGGAGAAGCCGTTCAAATGTCTAACGTGCGATTACAGAAGTGCTTCCAGTTCTACACTGTCTAGGCACGTCAGCGCTGTCCATAGAAAAGAAATTCGCTTTGCCTGCCCGATCTGCTCAAAAGGGTTCTACACAAAATCCGATTTCAACCGCCATATCAGGACACACACTGGAGAAAGAGCGTACTCCTGCCTGTATTGCTGCAAGTGCTTCACCCAGAATGCTGGTAAAACTAAACACGAAAAAATTTGCAAGTTAAATCCGCAACAGAAGGACCAAGAATGGGTGGACATCCAAAAGAAGTTCAAGTGCAACCTATGTGGTTATGCTTCAATAAAATCCAGCGCCTTAGCTAGGCACTCCCGAACCCACACAGGAAATCAATGATACAAATGCAATCATTGTGACTTTAAAGCAGCACGAAGCGGTAGTATTAATAATCACCTTAAAATTTGCCATAGTGAGAGAATGTAAAATAGGATTATTTTTTGTGTTCGAATAATTATTAAAACAATAATTTACGTCGTAACAAATAAAATTTCAATTTTTTAAATGGGTTGCTTAAACTACTCTTAAAATGTGTATCTATGACTTTGGCAACTTCAATGCCCAAAAAGAATTCATTTGAAATATTTGTAGTATTTTAAATTTTATTTAGTAATACATTTATAATATAGATTTAGGTAGATAAGTTAATTGGTTGAAGTTTACACGCACAACGTTTAGACATTCGTGTTGAGAAAATTTGCCAATTCTTTACAAATGCATTCCTCAATTGCAAGGACCATTTCACTATCGACATGATAAACTGAGCCGATTCAAACCTTCAAAGGTTTCGAAGCCCGTATAATATTTATTTATTACTTATTCAATAAAAACTATTTGGAGTTTTCTAAAAAGAGTGACTGCAAGTGCAATAGATCTTGAGCGTCTCTAAACGTTTGGCGTTGAAAAAGATCTTTAGATCAAACTCTCTAAGCTTAAGTTTAACAAGTGCAAGTCGTGCAAATATTCTGCAGGAAAAAAAACGATTTAGGTACGCACGGTAGGACCCATATAATAAATCCATCCAAGTGTATTTTGTTGTTTATGCTCTCGCAAATATTTCAAACAAAATAGATTAAATCGTCATATTTATAGTCACACTGGTGAAAAGTTCTACCAGTGCCAATTTTGCAATTGAAACAATTTTTAGCAAATAGTAACTCACAAATAGACACGAAAAATATGCAAAATTAATCTAAAACAAGTCGACGAAATGTGAGTAGAAAGTCAGACAAAATTTAAATGCACCATGTGTAGCTATTCCGCCATTACGACATCTGAATTGCAAAGTCATTTAAAAACACATACAGACGAAAAACAGTTCCAATGCAAGCTCTGCTGCTCCAAGTTTAAGTAACTTCCGGTCCTACGCCGACAAATTCTGTCGCACACCAGAGAAAAGCCGTTTCCTTGTCAATTCTGGAAACGGAATTTTGTAGAGAAGGGAAACATGACATTTCATGACTAAAATTGTTGGACTATTGTGAAACAAAATCTTATTTATGATAATCGAAATGAAGTGAGAATAAATCTTCACACATCTTCACCATTTTGAAAATAATCCTAAGGAGTGGAATACCTATGAGGTTTTTGATAAATTCCGGAATACTTGCTAATCGGTTTTAAAAGGCAAATGGGTTAAACACATGAAATTATGGATTCCTACTTTTCCATAAGAACAGTAGAGCAATTTCATTGACCAACGTCAATACAGGCGTGACTAAAGTAATCGCTTTGTCGCAGTATTCATGTTGTTTGCAGCCATCTTTGCAAGTTTATTAGTTTTATTATAGTTATTAACCTGCCCACAGCGTGACCTTGTCGAAATGGATTTTTAAAAATATTAGCTTTTTAAAAAGCCAGTTTTATTCAAAATGCCGTTTTAAAAGGGCTGCAGCTCCAATATCATTTGAAAAGCGTTGCCAACTAGTTCATTTTAAAACATTTAAAATTTCAATTTTTCACAGTGTACTTAGGTAATTATTTTTATAAAAAGTCTTTCTCTAATAATAATTACTTTGTTATATTACTGATTAACTACCTACCTATAATAATTGTGGCTTCTTCGAGTCTCGCATCATTTAAATTGTAACATGTTTTACAATTTAAAAAATTTCCACTTGGTCAATGCCTTCATTTCAAAGGCTTGGGCCGCTGTGAAATGTTTTAGAGACGTTGTTAAAGAGCCTATATAGAACCTTTTAAATACGCAAAATGACAATTGGACACTAAAACTAAACTGGCTTTTTGCAAATGAACAATAGCGCACGGAATGACCCTACTGTAAACGATAAGAACTACAATATAATGCACGACTAAAGTAATCAGCTAAGAGTTAATTGTTTGGCTGGTTTGCCCAGGATTTACTAATATCGTTTACGAAAGCCGAAAATAGTAGTTCGAAGTTTCTTAGAACTTCTGAATGTACAAAATTATTTGTTTCATCGAGAACAAAATGACTGGCGTTTAATTACGACAAAAGCTTAGTTTGTCATTCTGGAATCAGCCCCTGCGTCACTTATGGTCAGAATGTAGATATAGTACTTCCCCAAAAAATCTAAATTACTATTCTATTATACAAACAATTTACGCCTACTGTCATTTCCAACTTAACGCTGAAATAACAAACCTCAATTTTAGTCTTTTAATAGCATTTATTATCCGCTTATTATTCGGTTTAGTCGCAGTCCCGTAGTTCGAGTGAAAGGTAGTAGCCGAAAACACTGTTCACCCTTAACTTTGACAAGCTCATAAAATTCAGAACTCAGACGAGCTTCTTTTCAGCAATTTCTGTTTTGTTTTACAGCGAAAAAATAGGAATGGGAAACATGTTAGCATTTAGAATTCTATCAAAGGTTGGTCTTTTATTATTCGATTTTGACCCAACAACAAATCGAGCATCTACGTTGTCCACCAGATGGAAAATTCATTTTCAAAAGTTTTATTTTGGCTGTCTTCTGCTTCAGTTAACCAACTTTGCACGATTATTGGTTAAGACCCAACAAACTCCGGTAGCTGATATTAACTTTGATCATTTTTCTGTGCTGTTTATATGTTCGATTGGGTGTGCTAACTCTATCGTACTAGAAATGGCTGGACTTCAGTCTACCAACGAGTGGTGTATCGTTTGGAATGAACTTCACAAAAGCCTAGCTAAACATTCAAAAGGAAATATAAACTGGAAAATGCTTAAATCTTCAAAGCAGCAATTGCTATTAAAATTTCTGCCGGTATTACTTTTATTTTCGAGCATCTTTACAGGTATAATAGCACTAAGTGATCCGGACAGGCCGCAGCTCATTTTCCAAATTCTTCCCTTAAAGTTTAAAGCGAGAGCTATTTATTTACTTTTAGGTATTTTCGAATTTCTACAGCCAATGTTTTTGAGCTTTAAACTTTATATTGTTATTTATTTTCATTTGAATTTCCTAGAAAGCACATTTACGAATTGGGACTTAGCTATACAAAGACTAGGAATGTCGAATAATAAATTCACGCTTAACAGACTTGAAGAAACAGCTTTATTTATTGAACGGGAGACTCTTCAACTCATTCTATTTAATCGTTGCAGTTCCAGAGCAGTTTTTACATTTAAAACGGCATATCTCTCAGTAGCCATTTGCGGATTGTTTATTGCTATCCAATTCATTGGCCAAGCACCATTTGCAGCCCTTTTCAATGGCTTTTGTGGAATTAGTGCTTTTTTGATATACTGTGTGAGTTACGAGAAAGGTTTTATGATTCCGGAGCAAATTCGTCTGCTAAAACTACTTATTTTCGACAAATGTCGAAATCATGAGAGAAATCCAACTGCAAAATCAAGGATTAGCGTCTTTTGCGAAACCAATCAAATCCTCTGTTTTTCTCCGAGTCGGTTTGAAGAAATCCTTGGGCCGCGTCTGGAGTATGTGAACGGGGTGCGATGGGGAAGAAAAGTTTTCTTTAAGCGCGATCTGGAAGCTCTTTATGTTTCAAAACTACTGCGCTGTATCCCATGCAATGGAATCAAAGTTGGCGGTTTTAGCTTCATGGAGAAAACTTCCATTCTAATTTTCATTGAATTTGTGGTGTCTAAAGTTGCCACCCTGTTAATTGCATTCAAATAGGTTTCCGTTACCAACTCAACCAAACTTAACAAGTAGTTCAAGCATAAAATGGAATCGAAGTTTATCACCAGCGGAGTTAAATATTTTCTTAGCCATCTAGACAGAATAGCTTTCTTCGTAGTTGGAATGCTATAAATAGTTTAAAAATAATACGACGAATAGTAGCCTATGTACTTCCCTAAGCAAAAAATGGAAAGCAACGTGAGCTCGGGGAAACGACCCGAGGACCGGAAATAAATAAAATGATTGACACTTAGTTAAGACAAAAATTTAGTTATTTATTCTAAAAGCAGCTGCTCAGTCACTTCCGTTAGTCACAATGTGGATAATACTTAACGAACCAAAATAATTACTGTTTAATCTATAATAATGAACTGTCGGCCCACTGTCATTTCTAGTTACCTAAGCCTTTGAATAATAAAATATGTAATATAATTATAACAAGTCAACATTAGTCCTATAGCTTCGGCCTTTGACTTCATGACAACCATGGTATAATTATTTGTAAAGTGTATACTGTGAACGCACTCAAGCACTAACGAATAAGGGAATTCACTATGACTATAAATTAAATCTACCGCGTCACGAAATATGTGTGTATTAATGTCCATATTCAGTTTTACACGTTCTTGTTCATGTAAATAAAAACAAATAAAAAAAAATCTCAATTTAATTCAAATAGGATTGCATTTTTTTGACTTTTGAACTCTGAATTTAAACCAAATGTTTAAGACGTTTGGCTCTTTCAGCACACGTGTACGAAGATGCAGTTGCTTGTAAAAAGGCACTCAAGAGCTCATTCAGTGCTGTTTGATTCCTTTGTTTTTCTTTCACTTTTTTTAAATTCGAGTTTCGGAAGAGCGTGGGAATTCCAATTCAAACAAGTACTCTGTCTTTACTCGGGTGGGTAGCTGTATGCTGACTAGATGGTTCTGCAGTTTTTCGAAGCGGATGAAAAATAAACGCTTTTCCAACAAAACTTGCGAGTTGATCTTCTCAATAAAATAAAGTCAAAAATGTTTGTATTGCTAGTTCCATCTTACTGCAAAATAATGTAAGCAAAGAAGTGATGGCAAATTATTCACGATTGGAATTTTTAAAAGTTGCTATAATTTGTGAATAAACGCAGGCAGTAAGAACGAAGATTACTGCTTTAAGTATTTGGTGTTAAATGTGTACTACTGTACCTATGGGTATTTAACATGTTTAAAAACGGTACAATTGATGCTGCCACTTTTAAAAGAAATTTTTAAAACAATGTTTTCTGCAGTTTCAATTCTTGTCTTTTGGGCTATTTATGTAAAAGGTTATTCCTTTACTTTAAAGCCTTCAAGCTAAGTATTTCATAAAGAAAACTTTTTAAGTGTTTTTAGAAATAGGTTTCTTATGGGATTCATTCTGGAATACTTCAAATATTTCAGCCGCGTTTGGTTATCAAAGTTTTGTTGGACGTTTAGAAAGAATTAGAAACTTCGTAAAGTGTCACTTACAATTTTGGAAAATACTGACACATTTGAAGGCAATTTAAAATTTTAAGACAGGAGACTTTCCTATTTTAGGAATTTTGGAGAGTACGTTTTGTGAATGACTTTTTGAAAAAGAATTTTGTTCAAACGTTTACGCTGATCTTTCCTGAATTTTTGCAATTTTTAAATTAGAAGTTGTTGTTCCATTTAAAAAAATTAAATGCGGAATAATCATGAGCACTTTTTCAGCATTTTAGAATTTTTTAAAACAGAATTGTGCAAATGAGTGTTCCCGGGTTTTTAATGTCTAAACAAGATTGTTTCTGTATAAACTGTTGAAATACAAATTTTGGAATTCTAATCTTGCTGGAATTTTCGAAATTATTAGTTCTGAAATGTAGCTGTAATTTTTAAAACTCCAACAAAAATTCTTGATCTCCAACTTTTCTAGGATTTTAAAATAATGTGTCAATGACCTAATATTGTAAAAAATGATAAAATGGAATAGTTGCTATTTGCAGGAGTTTGAGTTCTAAACAGGAAATAATGAATTCTGGAGCAGTCCTAGATTTAAATAACTTTTCGATCTCGGAAGGTTGCCAGTTAGTAAACAAACAATTTTTAAAAAAGGAAGAATGTCAGATTTTAAGCAATAATTTAATTAGGTGTGTACCCTTCATCTTAGAACACTCGTATACAAGTCGGAATTTCGGAAACTGCAGAGTTTCTTTTTTTTAAACACTAAAAACTAAAATATAATTGTTTTCGGATTTTTCGAAGTTTTTCAAGGTATGACTTCTCCGAACAGGAATTGCTATATAGGCTTGTGTTGAATTGCTTGGACATTTAATGAATATGCAAATGCGAGTAAAAAATATTAGAAGAGGCGTTAGTAAAAGCTCGGATTTTTACATTTTCAAAAAGTAACGAATATACATATGTATAGTATAACCTAAAAGAGAAACCTATTTAAAAAAAATTAACAAGTAAGCTAAACTGTGATCTCCACTTTGATAGTAAATGATGTAATGATTTGCTTCAACTGCTTTTATGAACTTATTATTTGAGCATTAATTTTCAAACACTTTTAAATGGTTTCATTTCAAAAGAAATTTAATAATCTTATTCCTGATTAGAATCTGAAAGTGTGCAGTTCAGATTTGAAAACAGTTTCAATGATCTGGCTCATGCTCATATAATTATCCACAAAACTTCATAAAGGGATTAATATGTACCAAAATAATTTTGCTCATACGTTATTCTTATATACCGTCTAATATTCCGCTCTTGTATTAACTAAAGTTACTTCGTTTTCTTCACTTCCAAATATGATCTTTACGGATTGTTTATAAAAATAGGACAAATTGAGTTTTATGTTATTCGTTAAACAAATTACGATGGAAAGTTCGATGGTGAAGCAGTCTTTGGTCGGATGTTATAAAGGCTTTGTTACAGCTGTCCACGGTGCATTTGTAGGAAAGCTTCTTGGTGTGAATCAGAGAGTGGTTTTCCAAGTCGCGTCGTCGTGCATATTTTTTGTTGCAGTTTGGAAAAGAGCAACTGAAGTTTCTTACACCCAGGTGAACAGTGGATATGTGATACTGTAATTTAGAATTACAAGGAAATTCTTTTCCGCAGTTTGGGTGAAAACATTTTGGGCTTTTTGGGAGTTTTGAATTGGAAGTTTCTACTTTCTTCTTCTCTTTGTGAGACTTCAGGTGAAATCTGAAATCCATTGCGTGTCGATATTGCTTTGGACAGATGTGACATTTAAACTTGAACAGACTCAACTTCTCTTCTTCAGTCCCGTGGAATCTCAGATGGTGCTCTTTTAAATTCCGCGTGAAAGAAAACTTTCGATTGCAGATGACACAGAAGCGATTTCGATCTTGATGGTACAGTGCGCAGATTCCCATGTGAACTTTTAGCTGTGCATCGGATTCAAGTTGTTTTGAGCATAATTTGCATTCAAACTGGAAGTGATGTTCGACGGTTGCGGTTGGTTGACTTTCAGTAGACTTCTCAGCTTTATTGAGATCATTAACACTACGGTCAATATCTGCCGACAAATTTTGAGATTTAAAGTTACTCACAAGGTTTTTCTGTTCAAAAGCTAAAAGTCTGGGTTGATCATTACGGTCACAAGCACTTTGGATTTCGTCGGTCGTCAGTCGTTTAAGAAGCACGTAGGGATTTTGTTCTGGTTGCTTCACATCAAAGAAACTGTTTTCATCATCCGGATCCATTTCGCTTTCAAAAGTGATGAGCTCATTCTTGGGTTCGACAAGAGTAAAGTTTGGTTCGTCGATTATTTCAGAGCTGAAAGGAATAATGGGGTCGTCATCGTTCACTTCAACTTTCATTTGTCGTTCATTACTTTCATCTGCAAGCTGATGGTTATCATTATTAATTATTGCAGGAAACACGATGCTGTAAATGAACAACAAATGGCAAATTAAAAACCGAACAGTTAATTTTCCTATCTTACCGACGCACCTACTGTATTACTAATTTAAACATATTCAAATTCGACATTCAACATTAGGCCTGCTAAATTTCAAACTATGGAAAATGGAAGTAGCTTAAATAATGGAAGTTAAATTATTTTCTGTTAATTGTAACATTTTTTAATTAGGTACCTGTGTTCCGTCTCCTCAAAGACGATGCTTGTGGTGTTTTGAAATTCGGTGAAATGCTCTTCTTTCTTGTGCTCAATGAAGGCGTCAACTTGTCCAAAGGAGCTTTGGCACAATTTGCACACAAACCACACGGCGATGCTCCTGTCACACATTTTCCCCAAATAAGTAATTCTAGAAAGAATGAACAAAGCTGACCTACGCCCCAGGATAAATAAGTTATTTTTATCAGGTTTTTAACCTAATTTTACAACTATGTAAGTAACTAACAGTCAAATTGCCGGTTTCAAATTAAAATTCAAGTATACTTATTACTTAGCTATTTAAGTAAGACGTCTGAAGTATCTACTCTGAAGTCAGACGAGAAATCATAAAGCAGACGGAGAAATGGGAGTACGGGAGAAACTGCAGAAGAAATTAACCGTTTAAGCTTTCCGCTCTTTCAAGTTTAATGTTGAAATCTCATTAGCATGCATTCTGCACTTATACGAGAAATAATAAATTGTTATTAAAAGCTAAGTTGGTTAAGGCTGAGCTTAACTAAGCTAAGTACTTTAGCAATATTTTCGGTTTTTTATAAAAACGAATTCCTAAATCCTTCAAAACTTATAATTATTCTAAATTTCTAATTAGTAAGTCAGGTCAATAAATAAAGTAGCTTTAATACAATGGAATAAGAAAGTATAATTCTGTATTCTGTTTAACGACCCAAACAACAATAAAAATAATTAATAAATTATTTATTAATTTATTAGTTTAATTATAATTTAATAATTTTAAAAAAAATAATCTGACGACAGACCATCTTCCGAGCAGATCACCTTGGCCCAGGTATCGTCCGGCAAGGCGGGTGAAAAGAAGACGACGAAAATGGCCTGTCCTATCACTTCTTCTTAACTATATAAACTAAAATGAAAATAAAAATATAAAGTACGAATGCAGGATTACTAGTTACACACACTATTAAATTAATTGTCTAATAACTAATAATGTTGAATGTATTCAACGGACAGATTTATTCTTCAGTTTATTAGCAAATCATAAACGAAACATTATTATTACACTAGTCTTGATTGCTCACTTTTTTATGAGCACAAAATGCACAACACACAAGAAAAAACAGAAGGGAGCTCACATGTTGCAAGTCATTGGGTTGAAATCCGCAAATTATTTCAGTGAGTATATATAACGGATCAGCTCGTTGACTGGCAGCTACAGTATTTAATTTACTTTACTGACTTATTAAAACTTTTATTGTACTTACAATTAGTTCATAGTTTGTCAATAAATTCGCAGTCAAAATGTGCCCAGTGACACTTACTGTGTGGTTTTTGTGCAAATCCTGCAAGTTGAACTTTGCTAAAGTCGACGATTACATCGAACATAAGAAAGAAAACCATTTCACAGAATTTCAAGCTCAAAACATGAGCTGCATCGTGTTCGAAGAGAAAATTGACCAGTACACGGACAACGAAAGCGGGTATTTACATTCAACATTATTTTATTAAACATTTTGTGGAATTATAATTATATAATACATTCAACATTCCAATATTAGAAATTTATTTTCAATTTGACTTGCAGTTTAGTGGAAACGACGCCGATAGTTCTCAAAGAAGAATTCCAGCTAGTGGATGATTCACAAATTGAAATTAATTCCGACGTCCCTTTTGGTGACCCAGAGCTCCCTTTTACGATCGCCGATATCACTGCTAAAACTATCAACTATTGTTGCAATTCGAAATCAAATAAAGAGACTTTAGTGTCAAAAACTGAACTCGTCACTGAATGTCACTGTGTGTGTATTGAAGAGGCAAAAATAAGTGAAGCTGGTTCAGTCCAGCAGAATCCATACGTACTTGTTAAACGATTGACCTTAAAGGAAATACATGGAGCATCAAGAGCTACTAAACCAAATTGGAATTTGAAAAATCATCTCAAATCCCAACTTGTTCAGGGGCCCTTCAAGTGCTTAATTCCAAATTGCGGAAAAGAATATGGAAGTAGATCTGCTTTGATTATCCACTGTACAAGGAGTCATTCTAACGCAAGACCTTTCGGCTGCCCACAGTGCGATAAAACGTATAAGTTTCGTCATTATCTTGTTGAGCACTTGAGAATGCACACGGGAGAGCGTCCTTTCAAATGCCCGGTCGACAAATGCAACAAAGCCTTTGCAAAGAGATTCACCTTGCGCAAGCATAAGATAGTAGTCCATCGTATTTAGTAAGAATCAGTCGTTACTTAAGATGCAAACTGGCCGGTCTCCAAATTTATTCCAAAAAACGTACCTGAAATATGATTTTGAGTCATGTTATCAAGGAAAATTACGGGTTATTGTTCGTTTTTTAAAACAATGTGGCCACTGACCATTTTGCACCTTTAGTAATAAAATTTACTATTTTTATTATTTCATATTATTTATTTTATAGTATGTATTTTTTATTGTACTGTGGCTTATTACGACCCGTACTGCTTCGATTTAAAATTACAGTGCAATAGACAATTGTATTTTTAAACACTATAGGCTGATAAATAATAAAATAATATCACAAATTAATTACAGTTCAGAGAAAACCACGCGGATATTACTGGAAGAAGAACTCCAGGTTGGTGGACATAAAGAAATTTTGAAAAAACATCCCGAAACACGTTGTATTCCCGGACCCTTCAAGTGCAATCAATTAGATTGCGGGAAATTATTTAAAGCTAAAGAGTATTTGCTTGAACACTTAAAGCGTCACTCTGGCGTAAGGCCCTTCGGATGCCCACAGTGCAATAAGACATTCAAGCATCGCAATGAACTTGTGGATCACCTGACCCTGCATGCAGGAGAGCGTCCCTGAAAATGCCCATCCGAGAACTGTGACAAAAGCTATGCTAATGCCCGGGGCTTGTGGTATCACAAGACAAGAATACATCATGTTAAGCCATAATACAACCGGTTACAACTACATACCACCGGTAAAACCGCTAGGTTGCTACAAATTGCAGATATGGTTTTTGAAAATTCATTATTATTATTAGATATTTATACTCTAAATATGTATTTAATTTACATACTTGCTTGCTGGTGTGGTAAAGTATCATAATAATTATAATACATAGCTACTAGTAGATTTTTTTGTTTGAATTGTGTGTCATTGTATCTAAACGAAGTTAACCTTAGCTATCAACTTAGTGCTAGTTTTTTGCTAATCACTACTAATCAGTTATGTACGATTGATTTGTAAGATTTATATCACTAATCGCTATTTCAATTTTGTGCGAGCTGCAGTGTAATCACCAGTTATCAGTAATCAATAATATTTCAATTTATTAGTTAACTACCTACATTGCATTAAGTTAAAATAAAATAAATACATTATTATACAATTATACATACTGTTAACATACCATAGTATTGTTAAATATCAGTTACTGCTAACTGATTGTGTAAGCTTTTAAAAGCTTCTAACAAAACCTTTCAACATTTTCTAGACCTAGCAAAACGCGTTTTAATCTTTTAAAAAGTCGTAGAAAACAATAAACACCCTAATAGATTAAAAAGTGTAAAATATTTCACCCTTTTATTAGTATTTACTCACTCTTTCAATAATTTTGAAAATTGTTCAACAATAATATTATATAATTATTAAAAATTACTTTTTACTATTAACAATCGAATCCTGTTACCAATAAATCTTTTCAGATCTGTTGTAACTAAACCAAGAGGGCTTTTTACGAAAACGGTTTTAAAATAATAATGTGTAGGCTCAGAGTGCCTATGTGTGACAGGGTTAGGTGATAGTATGTTCAATAGGACGATTTAAAATTTACAAACTATGTAATAGATCGCGATTTAAGATGCAAACCGACGTCAAATATGTTAGGGTGCAAAATGACTAACTAAAACTAAGGCACTTTCTACAAAATCTAAAGTAAAACCAAATCTATTCTCATTTTCTCAATATTTACATGTAAGTAAAAGTGTAAATTGGGCTTCGAATTTTTTGAAAAAAAGTAAATTGAGGCTTGCATGTTTTAAGAAGTGTAAATTGAGGTTTTACATGTTTTCAAAAAGTGTAAAAATTGAGGTTTTGATGGTTTGAAGAAGTGCAAAATGTGGTGTTGCATGTTTGGAAAAGGTGTAAATTGAGGATTTGCATGTTTTGAAGAAGTGTAAAACGAGGTTTTAAATGTTTGGAAAAAGGGTAAAATAAAGCTTTATAAACTTTGAAAAAGTGAAAATTGAAGTGCTGCATGGTTTGAAAAAGTGTAAATTGAGATTTTTTATGTTTGGAAAAAGTGTAAAATGAGGTTTTGCATGTTTTTCAGAAAGTGTAAATTGAGGTTTTGCATGTTTTTCAGAAAGTGTAAATTGAGGTTTTGCATGTTTTTCAGAAAGTGTAAATTGAGGTTTTGCATGTTTTTCAGAAAGTGTAAATTGAGGTTTTGGATGTTTTGTAAAAGTGTAAATTGAGATTTTCCATGTTTGGAAAAAGTGTAAAATGAGATTTTGCATGTTTTGAAGAAGTGTAAAATGGGGTTTGCAAACATCAAGGTTTTCTGTTAGTTTCAAAAGTGCAAAACATGTTTTTGTATGCTTTAAAAAAAGTTATACAGCTTTTACACAATAATAATCCGTGACCAACAGTTTTGCGTTACATGTTACTAATCTTACTTTTAATGCCTTTAAATAATTATACACTGCTTTAGGTTCTCTCTACTCTCTACACATGGCTGTAAAGTTAATGGTTAAAATTAAAAAAAAAATTATTTTCGAGTTCAGTATTTTTCATAATACTGCTGAAAACTGCCCAAAAAATTAAGAGCACAAATCAAAATATAAACTTTGTAGCGGGGAACGTGTACTAAAACACTACACAGGTATACAGTAGAAAAATATTATAAATAATTTATATATAAGTATATATGTTACTGTTACAAAATTACTAGTTCATGTTAATAATAATACTATTGGTAGAAAATACTGAAGTACAAAAATAGAAAATGGTTTTCCAAGAAATTATTACATAGATACTTTCGTCTGAGAATGACGAAGTACATACGGTTTTCTACTAGTAAGGCACGTAATCAGTATTTGTGCGCCGAGTGCGCCCTGACAAGTCTAGAATCGTAGAATCTCATGCTTCTTCTAAATACAAAAAAAACTTCTAATCGATTTCAATGACCTCGCATTCCATAATATCATCAGGATTCTCCAACTTACGGTTAAAAGCTCCATTGCTTTTAGAAGAATTAGCAGTAATGTCAGAAGCACTAATAGTGAGTGACGCCAGTGGCAAAAGAGGATTTGAAGGGCCATTCTCTTCCAACTTTTGAACACTTTTTGAACTTTTTGAAACAGCAAATGACCCGTTAGAGAACTCAAAATTCAGATTGGACAACTGACGAAGTTGATACTTTTGTGATAATCGTGGCTTTTTTGGCTTCAGTGAACTATTCTTCGGAATTTCTTCAGGCTCATAATCCAAGTCATCCCTGTCATCGTCATCTTCCTGTTCGCTTTCAATAGCGTCACTTCGATGACCAAACCCATTTCGCTTTGAACGAAGCTTTTGATTTTTCCATTTGTAGTAGTAACTTATTATGCTCGACATCGTTTTGTCGGGTAGCTATGGATTAAAATACACTATTAAAATAAATATTATTATCAAACACGCGGGTTTTCAATTTTCAGAGAGTACGTGATTGCAGTTACAAGTTTCGAATTTCAAATTAACTTACAATTGAACCAAATCGATCGAATGCTTTCCCATACACATCAATAGCCTGTTCGAACAGTACTTTGTCTTCAAAACACCAATCTTCAGAAACTGGGACATAATGCAACAAATCTTCAAGAGCACTTTGCATGTCGTAGCCATGCCAACATAAAATTCCCAAAGCTTGTTCCGCAGAATACTGGAATTTATCTCGAGCTACCGCCAAGTAGTGCTCCACTGAAACGTACAAAAGAAAAACCAAAAAAGTTATAATAGTTTTAAGGTTATAATTTTTAAATTTTTTGGAATGTTTTAATGCATTCAAAATTAGTAACAATCTGTTCCATCAAACCAACTTTAACAATCGTCAAACTTACAACCTACCTGCTTCATCCGTCAGTTCCTCCCGTGGGAACCAAACCAAAGTGGCTTTGCTGTGCGTTGATTGAGTGCTTCGATTTTGATCTGTAACTTCTGTAAGATATAACATAATAAAATATAACGTTCAAGAAATTAAAATAATTTTGTTAAAAAACTGTAAATAATGCAACATGATCACTGATTGACATTAAAACATAAAATTCAAACCTTTTGCATCGACGAAATCTGGAATGTCAGCTTGGTACTTACGTCCAATACGAGGGCCATCATCTATAGTGCAAGAGTTGACAAATTAAACTAAAACAGACTGCTTTAAAAACAAAACTTGCAAAATCTTCGACTAACATTACACATTACATTAAGTACGAAAAATTGTTTATAATTTAATTCCCTTGCTTTGAAATTCCGTACCTTCATCATCATCATCAGAAATTTCCTTGAAGACACTGTTATTTGAGATTGAGATTGGTCGAGGACTTGATGAAAATATATTTAAAATTTTAACTTTTCGCGATCGATCAGTCAGGGATTTGTTTCGAAAAAAATGACCCTCACTTTCGGTGTCACTATGATGACTGCTACTGCCACTGCTACTGCTACTGATCGTACTACCACGTCCACTACTAACACTGCTACTGCTACTCGCGTAAAAGATTTTTACTTTATCTGAATTAACATCTCGATGAGGCGTTGAAAAACTCATTTTTGATTTTATTTTAACTATCAGCAATTTATCCAAAAATACGCTACTGTCAACTGTTGATTGTACTGACGAAAGATGTTGCTGGATTAATGCTGTCGGTCTGTCACTCATTAAAGACTAAATTAAGTGGACTAACAACAACATTAAAGCGAAAATAAAAAATTGGTATTTTCGAGTTTATTCTACTCTAATTGCCTATTATTAATTCTATCTACGACCTACGACTACGAATCTTCATATCTACCTCAACACACTCGCCCAACAACTGCACCAGCACTGCATTCAGATTCTCAGAACTCAGATGCAGAACAAGCACAAAGCACAACCCTGGTAGGGGCCAGTCATAAAGTACCTATCTAGGGTAGAACCTGGTAATTGTGACCGGCTTGATATTGTGATCGATAGATATTTTGTAAGGAAAGTAAAAGAATACATTCCCATTCCCATTATTGTTTTAAGGTTAGAATACAACATTCGTTCTTCAAAAATAACACAGCACTGCTCTATTTCTAATAGGTGTGTAGTTTTAATTGTAATTTTAAATAGGAGGAATATTTCGGGTATGTCAGTAATAATTTATTACATACTGAATTGAAATTTGAAATCAGTTGTAGGGTAAAGGCTTCTAATTGTGGTCGTGTTGTAACTGTGGCACCCCCCTGTTTTCTAGAGTGACGACGGTAAATCAAAATCGAACGCATCTTGTTTTGAATCTTCGGGTATTAGTCTATCTATAGAAGGTATGTTAGATTTTAAAATAACTTTTGACAATGGAGAAAACCGGGGGGGTACCACAGTTGCAAGACGACCACAATTAGAAGCCTGTACTCTATCGGTCATCGTCAAACAAACTGTAATCTCAATCAATAGTCAGAAAAATTATTTTTATCATAGTACAAGGTAGAACATGGAAGGTAGGCTGAAGGCTAGCAATTCTGGTCGGCTTGCAATTGTGGTCGCCTTTTTTTTACCTGGTGTCAACGGTCAACCGAAATCGAAAGCACCTGCTTTTGAAGCTTCCGTTCCCAGCAACCGGACTTTCCATTTAATGTATGGCAGGTTTCCATTGACATTTGACACTGGGTAAAAAAGGGGCGACCACAATTGCAACCCTTTACCGAAGTTGTTAAAAAGTTTCGAATTGTGAAGATGTAATTAGCAGACTGTCCCTCACAGTCACAAACAGCTGGTTCATTAACGACGCAAATACGTATTGCATGGAAGCGGCAACCGGCTGCGTTTGAAATTCTCTCGTTTATTTTGACTAAAACTAGTTTACAGTGATGCTTAGTCTAGTCACGCCTAGTCACGTCCAAAATCAAAGGCAGCTAGTCTAGTCTAGTCTAGTCAACACAAAATCTACCCCAGTCAAGTCTAGTCTAGTCAACTAGATAGTCAGCTATCCCTTTGCATGGGATGAATCGTGGCTAGTCTAGTCTAGTCATTTTTTTCTGCACCTCTTGCTAGTCTAGTCTA
>JAQFZC010003378.1:0-18979 GCA_034695205.1 Dicyrtoma fusca
ATTAACGTTTTCAAAAAGGTCAAAACTAGTAATTAACGTTTTCAAAAAGGTCAAAACTAGTAATTAACGTTTTCAAACACTTCAAATCTAGATAAAACCACTTTCAAAAAGATGTAAAACTAGATATACATATTTCCGTTTCGGAAAGGTTAAATAAAAAATTCTCTTTTTACTAGTAGTAAGTCCTTAAAGCATGTGTCAAGTATAAATTAATATAATAGGTACTTACATACTACCATCATCAACTTTACTAAAAAGGCATTATTTATTTTAAATCAAAATACATCAAAATCTAGTACAATGTACAATGCGTTGAATGATGAATTAATTGTACATGTAAAATAATATACTCAAATGATCCCATAATTTTTTTCCCAGAAAAAAAATAGAACTGCAGTTTATTACTGCAGATGCAGAGATGCACAAAGGTTAAAATTTGTCTACTATCCACTAATTGCTCTTTTCAGTCTTTAGTGTGCAGTCGAATGACGAATGCAAAAAAAAATGCAATGCAAATATAGCCTTAAAAAAAGTTTCGACGAAAAGTTAAAAGTAAGCCAAGCTTCAGTTAAAAGTGGACCCCGTTATCTACTTGCATTCACAGATAGATTCACTTCTCATTCATTAAATGCAAATACAGGTAACTATTAGACTAGACCCACCCACTTAAATGTACTTCCTCAGCTCTCTTTTTTTTTGTTACTCTGTCAAGTTTAAATGCCTATTCAGTCTACACTCTACAGTACAGTATAGAAAGATGTTGAAGAAGATACGATTTACTTCATCTCGTGAGCTAAAGCACTTAAATGTTAACGTGGAAACAAACATTACAAAAAGCAAGCAGTACAAAATAGAAGGCAGTAAGTCAGTCAAGCTCGAGTGAATGGGAATTTGAACGAGTCTTTCATCAAAACAATCAAAAGTAACTATCTACAATAGAAATCAGATTGTAGATAGCACATTTTGAATTTTATGTTGTATTTTGTTTCTTCTATGTATCCCTTTCGGCTTTCCTAATCCTAAATATCGACACACTCACCTGGGCTGAATTGTGAATGCAACTTAAATGCATAGTAGTTTATATGCTCTTAGGGCTCAGCATCTCATTGTACCTACCTCTTGGTTGCAATTAATTGGGTTTGGGATGAATTTAACTCAGGAAGATCTCTTCTGTCTCTTCTGTTGAGTGCAGTGTCAGTTTTGCTCTTGCTGTTGGACTGATAGCCTACAAAGAACAAAGTAAAGTACGGCAGTAGCAACCAGCAGGAAGGAGTGAAGTGACACAAATTCCCTGTCAGTAGTAGTATCTCACAGTTTATTTTATTACTTGGAAATTATTAAATATTTTGTGCTAAATTACTAAATAACCTAAATTAAATCAAACTGTAATAATTGGCTGAACCGGACTAATTTGAAAGATTGTGTCAAAAAACCTAATCTGGCTATATCACATAATCACACCAGTATCAAAAGTGAGTTAAAATCTCTATTTTTTTTTTGACCTTTTCGAAATGGTAAACTTTTTGAAAGTGTTTTTTCTTCTTTTTTGATCCTTTTAAGTGTTAATTTCTAGTTATGACCTTTTTGAAAGTGTTAGTTTGTGGTTTTGACCTGCTTGGAAAAGTTAATTTATAGTTTTTGACCTTTTTGAAAACGTCAATTTATAGTTATGACCTTTTTGAAAGTGTTAGTTTGTGGTTTTAACCTGCTTGAAAAAGTTAATTTATAGTTTTTGACCTTTTTGAAAGCCTAACAAAACACTTTATAAAGTATTCTTTCCATGGTTTTCCAGCTCCGAATAGGTTAACAATATTATTATTATTATTATAGTAATTATAGCATTTTCTTAGGTTTGTGCTTTCGTTCGTTCATTCGTTGTGCTACTTTTATTTTTATTTTGACCTTTGACATTATTTTAGTTGTTAGTGTTAGTTCACAGTCAGAATTTACTCAGAACAGAATTGCATACAAATTAATTTACATAGTAGCGTAAAAGTGCTAGAAAATTATTTATTACGGTCATTCACATTATAATCCTCGAATTAAGGAGCAATTCAATGTTTAAGCACTCTTTAGTTCCCATCCTACTTTTTAGTAATTTTTATTATTTTGCACAATCGCATCGGCACAATCGGCAGAATTAAAAATTCTATAGCAGTACATTCAACATTATGCATACGAACTATTACGAACTAACGTCGGTGAAGAAGTTTCTTGTTTTTAGAACTTCCTTTAGCTATTATCACTGTTTTTTTTATTATTAGAATTAGAACGGTTTGTTTATCTTGTTTTGTAGTACTTAGATACTTACAACTTTTTGAGGTTTGAAATAACAAATGACTTACAAATAATGACAAAATAACAGAATTTTTACAGACAATAAAAGAATACAGTCAACAGTTGACAGTTAGAGTTAATGTTAATAGACTACCGACCAAGAAACATTTCCGTGGTCCGTCATCGTCAGTCGTCATGTGGCCACCCATCCCCTGTCAACTGTTACCTGATTACCTGTCACCTGTCTCTGTCTCCATTGCCTGAACTACTGGGAATAACAAAAATAAAATAATAATTAATACCTAACAATTACCAAGGCTTGACGAAGACAGTGAAGTGACGTTTGACAGTGAATTATTGTTTTTTGTGAAGTTTCAAACGCTTCAAAAATTCAAAAACGTAAATAAATTATTGCAAACGACTTTTTTTTAGATGCAACAAACGCTCTAAAAATCTTACTATTTTTTTCAATAGTTTATAGTTTGTTAAGAGCATCATTATTATTAATACCGAGGTACTTTTGCCTTTGTTGTTGATTGTTGAATGCATTGTTGTATTTTCTATTATTATTAAATATTTTTTTCATTTTCATTACAAAAGTGAAAGTTTTTGTGTATGTAGAGAGTTCAGACGTTCAGAGAGTTGAGATTCTTGAGATCCCAAAAACCAGTTTTTGTTTACAACAACTTTTTAACCCACATGTGCAAGTGATCTGGCTTTGCCTTTGTGATTTTGAGTGAGATGCGATGCACGCGAGATCTTTTACTTTTTACCGTACTTTTTAGTTGTTACTGTTGTTAGTTTGTTAGTTTTTACAAATAATGAGCAAGAATTGAGCGTTAGTTGATACTCTTGATACTTTGATCGAATACGAATGTAGTGTTTGGTATTTTATTAATTTTAGTATTAATTAGCTACACGTGTAGTTTACTTAAGAACATTTTTACTTTCTTTGGTCGACTATTACTTTTAAGAAGGGTAAGGGTTGAAGGTTGATTGATTATTAATGATTATATTTCCTAGTAGATAATTTTATGTAAATTTTGAATTTTTCTTGTTTCTTCTGTAGCGACGGTGTGGGTCATGGGTCATGGCTATGCTGTTATATAGCGTGGGTGAAGAGGTACTGTGGCGTAAGTCCAACGTCACCCCAGTATCACTTTGACTGAAATTGAAGCCACAAATGCTGTTTAGACCTTTTAAAAACAGTAAAAACTCCTATTTACACTGTTTCGAAATGTTAAAACTGTATGTAGTTTAGACCTTTTAAACACAGTAAAATCTAATATTTACACTTTTTAAAAACAGTAAAAACTGCTTTTTACGCTTTTTTGAAATGGTAAAACTGCCATTAAGGCCTTTTAAAAACAGTAAAAACTGCTATTTTACACCTTTTTAAAAACAGTAAAAACTGCTATTTACGCTTTTTTGAAATGGTAAAACTGCCATTAAGGCCTTTTAAAAACAGTAAAAACTGCTATTTTACACCTTTTTAAAAACAGTAAAAACTGCTATTTACGCTTTTTTGAAATGGTAAAACTGCTATTAAGGCCTTTTAAAAACAGTAAAAACTGCTATTTACACCTTTTTAAAAAAAATGTGTAAAAGTGATCTACACATTGGACAACGCATTGGTATGTAAAAGTTGATTGTATTTGGTAGGTGCTTTCGTTCAAAATGAGATTATCATGAAGCGGAAAAGAACTCCGGACTTACGCCACAATGCTTCTTCAGCTACGATATGCTACCGTTATAATTTTTAAGAATGTGTAATTAATCTAGGTAGGTAATTGTGTATCCCACAACACACGTTACTCCAAATCCGATTGCAATCGCGATTTTGATCTAAATCTAAAGCTAAAGTGGTACCGGCTACCTACCACCACCACCTATCAGAAGTCAACACTGAGATTGAGATTAGTCATCGCATCATCATTTCATCAATTCAATAGGATTCTGATCTGACAGCCAAGGTTGCCCCTTGCAATCATTTCTGAACTTGAATTGAAATCGAATTCGATCGAATTCGAATGCATTTATGTAAAAAGTACACAAGTGCATAGGTACCTACAGACACAACATACTAATCATACTTATTAACTAACGGTTTTTTGTCTTTGGCTTTAGGGAACGATCATCTTTTTGGCACAATCTTCAGTCATGGTTTCACTCGTGAAAGTAAAAGAGCCAGTTTTATCAATGAAGCAACTACCAACTAAATAAATGTAGAGAGAGAAAGAAATATCTTTTATTTTATTATTATTTTATATTAGTTAGGTACTTACTACTACTACTTAGATACCTTTCAGCCCTTCTTTATTAACTACAGGTTCTTTAGTAGCATCTACCTGTACTGTTGCGAATGCCTGTACCAAGCAAGTTCTGCAGTGTTTAACTGTAATTGTATTTGCCTTGAATGTTGAAAGAAAAAGTGTTTTGTAGAATTTCTACGTATGCACTGTAAAAAAAATGAAACAACACGACAGCTGATTATGTAACTGTTTACAAGCTTGTATTAATTTTTTATCTTGAATTTTAGAAACCAACGAAAAGGGAAGATCCAGAATCCAGAATAATTGCAAGTTGGAAGAAATTAGCAGAATGAGTGCCAATAATAAAAAGGCAGGCTCCACACTATGGGGTAATAGTGCCAATACAGACGATTCCAACTTCTCCGACAGCAGCCTCACAAAAACAAACAGCACGCGTTCAATTTCCATTTCCAGCAGCAATCATCACAGCCATCAGTCAAAGTCAAGTCAGTCAAGTAAAAACGGTGGGGAAATTCCACTGGAGAACCACTTCGAAGATGGAGCAAAACCTAATGAAAAATACTCTCAAACTCAAGGAGGAAGAATTGATCAGATTGCTAATTATTTCTGTAAAAAAATTGGGTAATGACTAATCACTAATTACTTTACTGTCATATCCATTTTGGTTCGTAGTTTGCAAGTCAGTGGAGTAAACAGTAAATTGGATTAAAAACTGAATTACGTGGTAATAAAGTGATAAATTGTTTCCCTGAACGTTTCTTTGGTTTTGCTGTCTTTTCAGATTGCATTCCTACAACACAGAGCTGTTGGAACGAAACTGGGAGTTCGGGAGGGATGACTGATAGAAGGAATCAATCACTGAGAATACTTGTGTAACTAACCTACATATATTTGCTATTTTTTACCACATATTTTTCTAGAAGAAAAGAAGGCTATTTATTTATTTACTAATTTTATTACTATCTATATTCTATACTGTACTGTAGAATAATAAAATAAATTGAACTGTAAATAAAAATATATTACAATGGAATTGTAAGTAGGTCATAGGTATGCAGCATAATAAATTTAGTTTAATAAAATTATTATTAGTAGGCATAAAAATTTATTCAAAATTTTCCTAGTTATAATTACATAGTTTAACATACATGTGGTTTACAAAATCACAGCAATACAGCACTAACACTAGCATTTTATCGATCATGCTTTTCCATTCAACGTAAAATAAAACTTTTAATATAACTGCAATATCAACTTAGTAATGGCAACAATTTATTAATTGGGTAATTAAAATTAAATTTCACCTTTATAAGCGTTGGATTCTACTATAAACTATCACATTTGTATCCCGATTGAAGAAGTTGGGTAGTTTTAAAATGGTTCAATTTGGGGGCATGCTACTACATAATTCAATTACTGTCAATTGTTTTCTACATACCTGCAATTATCCTATTATGCTACATTATAACGATGTGTACTAGTAAACAATAAACAGAACAGGCAAAAGACATTTATAAAGATGAGTGAATTTTCCACTAGATTATACTGTAGCTGTAGCAAGCTAAATAGTATTAAATACATTGATGAATGCGGAAAGAATGTAAAATTAGAGTACAGAAAGTTAGTTAAATTACAGTAATGAATAGGTAGGTTCTAGTTAATCGTTAGTCTGACTTGAAATGATGAATGAAATGAATTTCTTGAAGGATTAAATTGGTGGATTGGAGGGTTGACTAGCCGTCGTTCGGAGCCAGAGAAAGACCGCCTCCATAAAACTCCATTCTTTCCTGTGGCTCGACGAAAGCAAGCCAGTCGGAGGTGTGTGTTGGCAGCAGTCCCATCGATTGACATTTATACAGAGCAATGGCTAAATTGACCAAATTCCCCAGGACGAAGGAGAGCTTCTGAACGATGTGATGACTTCCCTCGATCATTTTAAATGCGGATGTGAGGGATACCATGGCTTTAATTGGTCTCATAAATAACATCCCAACCATCATGATGGGGAAGATTGAAATTGAATTCCCAGCCATGTACATCAAGAATAGATTCATTGGAACCTAGCAGCAAAAACAAAAATACCAATAAAAAAACACCAAACTTGCAAGTACTCATAAATTGAGTATTCATCTATAGTAGAAAATAAATCACTTATACATGATGAACGAAAACTAACCGTCGACAGCCAACATTCATTAGTAACCAATAAATTACCTAATTGTAATTTTACATTTTACGTGAGTGCAGACCAGTACTAACCTGCTTGATGGGTCCCAATGCAAAATCCCAAGATCTTTTCACGATCAGATTTGGATCCACGTCCCGAGTCGTATCAGCATGATGATAGGACACGTTGGAAATAAACCCTGGAGGATTAGAAATGTCCCCTGACCTTTGCTTTTGAGTATAGTCAAGAGCCCATTTAAATCGCTTGGAACTTGATTTCACTTGATTTTGGGTGCTGGACATTTTTATTTAATTACTTAGTGTTCCGCCTTACAATTAGCTGAAGAAATCAAACGCGATTCACAATCTAAAAGCAAAAATTGGAAGAAAACAAAATCGACAAATTAGTCATTTAACATTATGTAAGTTCCCATTAGTATTAACGTACAACAATTACGAACGAGCACAACGCAATTAGTACCGTCGTAAGTACAACTTACAATTCACAATATAATCAACACTACAATTTATATATTTCACAATAAATTACACTGCTGGCTGCAGAATAATAAATAATAATAATTTTAATAATTAATAAAAATATTCTCTGCACAACACACTAGAAAAATGTAATAAAACAAAATGTTAAATGGTTGAATCTATTTGACTTTTTCAAAGCGTTTAAAACTAGAAATAACATTTTTAAAAGCATTCAAAACCAGTCAGCCAGCAGTCAGTAAAGAACTAATAAGACTTTCAAAAACGTCAAAACAATGAACTAACATTGAACATTTTCAAAAAGATGTAAAACAAGAAATTAACATTTTCAAAAAGATGTAAAACAAGAAATTTACACTTTCAAAAAGGTCAAAATAAGAAACTAAAACTTTCAAAAAGGTGTAAAACATAAAACTAGAAATCAACACTTTCAAAAATGTCAAAATAAGAAACTAACATTTTCAAAAAGGTAAAAACATGAAATTAACGCTTTCAGAAAGATCAAAACAACAAATTAACACTTTCAAAAAGATGTAAAACAAGAAATTAACATTTTCAAAAAGATGTAAAACAAGAAATTAACACTTTCAAAAAGATGTAAAACAAGAAATTAATACTTTCAAAAATGTCACAACAAGAAACTAACATTTAAAAAGAGGTTTTAAACAAAAACTTAAGATTTTCAGAGAGGCTAAAAGAAGAGTTTTGAAAAGGTCAAAGGTTAAAATAGTTTAACAACTAACCTGTCACGTTTCAACTTTAACTGCAATCCGCACTCGGCACTCAAAGCGAAATACAAAATACAAAGATACAGTAATTAACTTTTTGATTTTAGACTGCTTAAACACTTTATTACACTTGCAATAGTATCAGAACAGATTTTCAAAAATTGTACAAAGAACAGTTTACAATTTTGAAAAGTTTTTCGATTGAAATATTGAAAATGAACCAGAAATTGCGAAATGTGATTTGTAAAGTTTTCGTCGAAAATCCAGTGAAAATTAAACTTTCGCTCGAAGAGTGACGTGTGTGTGTGTGTGTGTGTGTAGATTTGAATTTGTTGGCGGCGCGAATTTCAAATTTTATTTGCGGCATGCCTAATATGAAAAATGAAAACAGTGAAAGCAAGCACTAACCTTTTCCTTTTCTAAAACTTTGGTCGATTCGAAATTGGAATTCTTTCAATTTCAAAAATAAATTTTGAAAAAGTGTTTGAAATTAAATTTTAAGTTCAGCACCAATTACAGAAGTAGTTTGTACTTGTATCAAAGGGATTGCATGAGGCCTGTCGTAGGTAGGTCACTCCAAAGTAGAATGAAATTTGTGATAGAAAAAAATACTCCGGTTGTTGCTCGAGCTGGAGCCCGAGGTCATGGAGGGCGCCTGGGTCATTTGGAGCTGCCTCGACCTTCCACGGGAGAACCCATATCCTATCCAACTCCTATGTACTTTATGCACACCAAGGTAAATAATTATTACAAAAAATAATAATAAACTGTCAACTGTCTTAAATTTTACAAGCAACAAAATTGAAAGTACAAAATAAACCTCATCAAAAGCAAAACCATCAACAATCACTAATCAAGTCGAGTTGTTGATTTAGTTTCTACTACTAATATGTTGTTTTTATTTTGGCGTTGCAGAGTGGAAGCATTCCACACATTACCAGCGAAGTATTTCACATGATTTCAAAAGATTTTGAAAATCAAAGTGAGCCATTATCATCCCCCCTGCCACCAATTCAGTTATCCATCGACAATATGTATGTTTTTCGAGAGGTTGTGGGTCCATCAGGGATGAACATTTCCAAGTTTGTAGGATTGCCGGTAATTTTATACAGTATTTATAAGTTATTTTTGAATATGACAGATGTGTAGTGATACGACGTACGTTCTTTAATTTTTCACAGTAAATTGTACGATTTTTAAGTAAGAAGTAGGTAATACAAATTACGCATTCACCGTAGTAACTAATTGATGATACAGTGATGCTTGTAAAAGTTCGTTTTAAGTAACTACTACCGTTTCTTATGAGAGTTGATAGATAAACTGTGTGTTTCACGCTATGTATTTGTATTTATTTCATGATTATGATTATGATTGTGAGTATACTGTCACTGTCAATTGTTGTAATTGTTGTCAAGCGTTGTAATTGTTTTTGTGGTTTCCTCAGGACTGTCCTACACTGCTCACGGTGCTAAATCCGACAAAAACCTTTGAGCCCGGTTGTAATAATGCCCATGGAATTTCCATCTGGTCACGAAATGGAAGAAAAACCTTGGATACAAAAGTATTCAATCAAATCGTGACGGATTTCCAGCCTACATTATTCCAGTGCATTAGTGATTACGATGTTTGTTCGACGACGGTGGGGAAGCGACTCAAAAAGTCTACGAGCCGATCTGTAGAATATCTGGAGGAAACCATTGGGATTCAAAGTAAAAGGGAGCAAACAAAAACCGGTTCCGGTTCCAGTTTATTTGCCACCGTAGAACCCGCCTGGTTTCAAGTTTTCGAAGGTGAAGGGGATAAAACTCTCGCAAGCATCCTTGAAAAAAGGGATCACGTCGGAGGTTTTATTCTTAAAAGAAATTACGATGAGCCCACAGACTTCCTCAGCAGCTACAGAATAGTCTCGGAGAAACTCCCCTCTGAAAAAGTTCGCTTCGTTTCTGGGGTTTTCAATCTTAACGAAATTATTGAGCTGGTGCTCGAAGGGGTGGATGCCTTTGATACTTCTGTGTGTAGTGAATTAACTGAGGTGAAGAAAGCCATCGTTCTGCCGAATTTACATCATTTAAGCCCCGAGGAATGTAGAAGAAAAAGTGCAAATGAAGATTTGCCCGTTCACATCGATTCAAGTCCAACGGAAGAGGATCATGGCATCTCTACCAAAGATGTTGAGGGAAATGCTCATAGCAGTAGTGTACAGATTTTAGATTTAAAGGACAAAAGGTAACTATTCTGTTAAAATCTTTACTTCACATTTTCGAAACGGTACTGCATCTAGTTTTACATCTTTTTAAAAATGTTAATTTCTTGTTTTGACCTTTTTGAAAGTGTTAGTTTATTGTTTTGACCTTTTTGAAAGTGTAAATTTCTTGTTTTACACCTTTTTGAAAATGTTAATATCTTGTTTTGACCTTTTTGAAAGTGTTAGTTCCTTATTTTGACATTTTTGAAAGTCTTACTTAATGGGTTTGAAGCTTTTGAAAATGTTACTTCTAGTTTTTGACCCTTTTGAAAAGAATTATTTCTAGAAAAAGCACTTTTGTAATGCACTCTTTGAATGGTTTCCGAGTTACACATAGGTCTTACTGTCTATGATCGAGTTTAAAAATGAACTGTAGGATTTTATTTTTATCTTCTACACTCTTGTCTTTGCAGATATTTCGACGATTTCCGACCTCTCTCAGCCCATTGTAACTGCTACACTTGCCGAAAGCACACCCGCTCCTACATTCATCACTTGCATGCCACGAACGAACTTCTTGGCTATGTTCTACTTATGATGTAAGTTTACATTTTTTATCTTTTTGTAATTTCTTTATTCAAAGAGTGCCTAGTTTATCCAAAGTACCTAGTTTTTTTTCAATTTGTTAATGTGTTTATACTTACAGTCACAACTTGGTCTCCATTGATCGCTTCTTCCACGTTCTCCGGTACTGCCTCCGTCATGAGAATTCTGATGAGAAACTCTCGATTTTAAAAGACGCTGTTAACTCCAACCTAGAAGATTATGACTGTGATTCAGATAAAGAAAGGGAAAAGGGAGACCAGAGTCCAAATTCTAAATCCAAGTCCAACGGTAGAAAGGGAAGCGGTCGGTTACCAACGGAGGAACCCGCCGGAGTTAAAAGAAAGCAACTGGAAACTAAATCCGAAATCACTTCTAAAGTCAATGTGAAACTCTCAAACTCATAACAACATAAGTACCTACCTAAAATAGGTAATAATAAGTGTTTTTGGTTTCACTTTTTGTTTTGTTGTTTTTCCGATGTCACTGTTACTGTCAAGTGTAGTAAGTTGTTATTTTTTTAAAAGTTTTTAGGCATCCAGTTTGCACGAATTAATAATTAATAAATTGCAATTAAAATCAGTCAGTAAAAGCTACAGCACAAAATGATGGAAAACAATCAATTATTTTTAATAAATGTATATTTTCCTCGCATTTTAATAATTATTATTACATACTGTCCGTCGTATAAATTATTACAAGATTAGCCACCAAAATTCACCGTCTAAATTATAGTGTAGTATTATTGAACTATTACACTTACCATGTAATTAATTATTACTAATTTTACTTTTATTACATGAATCTTACACACACACAACCCTTTATTTTAGCAATATTATTATATTTTTAATTTAGTTTTCAGTTTTCAAGTTTTGACCGACACTAGTGTACAATTTCCTTTTTACACTTTTGCAAAAGTCCAAAATTTCGTAGGGAAATTGTAAATTCACTAGTAATTACAGTGTCTACTGCACGGTTTATGTTTAAAACAAGAAATAATAAAATTGTTAACGGTACTTACGTAGGTACTGTACAAACTACAAATCTATCAGTACAGTTACTTTACCACCCACCTACATCTAACCTAGGTACTTTCATAAGCTGCTCCAAATAATAGTTGTAAAACTAGAAAATATACAACCTACAAAAACAAAGAAACAAAACTTTAATTAAATAATATATTTTACAATTTAGAAATTGACTACCTACCTTAACTTTAACTACTTAGGTATAACTAGTATTTAGATTTAGACAGTACATACCTATCAATCATATTGTAGGTAATAATAAATTGTGGGTACATACTTGTGTACGTGTACACCTAACATTGGCGAAAGAAGTAAGTCTTGAAATTGTTGATATTTTTATAAGTCTTGATCTTGATTTCCATTTCTTTCTGATTCTCTCATTCTTCAGTTTAATTTCAATAGGAAAGAATGACAAAAATGCTTCAAGTTGTAAAGGAATTTAACACATTTAATAATCTTTTACTTCTTGTTCTAGGTCACTACACAGACAGGCATACTGTGCCCCTACGCCTAAAGACTATCTCCATATTTATTTTAGAACAATAAAAATAAGTATAGGGATTCTACACGGGGTTATAACACTGTACACGAAAATAACTAGATTGTTAATGTTGAACAACTATTGTAATAATAATAATAATTTTATTATTATTATATGTAATTTATAATTCATAGGTACAATACATTCGGGACATTGTCGCTTTGAAAGTCGTTGTTTTTAAATTGTATTGTGATTTTTGTAATAATTCACATCCATTTTGAGATAAAAGCTGTACTTAACGCTTTAGGTTCTTACTAGTTAGTTTTAGCTTTAGGTATGTTTTTTTTAAGTTTAATTATTTTCATTTTTAATTATGTTTGCTAGTATTTAAATTATTGAGTCAAGTATAACAACTAGGAATCAATATCAATAGTAATGTCTTTAAATTTCTCGGATAGCTCAGTAGGCTTCATGAATGCCAGGATTCCTTTGGTGTTCACGGGATTGGATTCGGGGGAGTAGTCTAGTTTTTCCCCATTCAGGGTCATCATTGTACCGCCCAGGGCATTGAGAATCCCATTCCCCGCACAGAGATCCCACTTCTTGATATTTGTAGTGTGCAGATACACGTCCGCATTTCCCTTAAGCACCTCCAGCACTTTGTACCCTGAAAAAATGATCAAGAAATCAATATTAAATCTGTCAAAAATTGCGTTGATAACGTCGGGGAAGATGCATTGCGACGAAAGTACAATGTCCCCTTTTTATAATTTTAAAAACAAATTGTACATATGTAGCAGTTTTACTGTTTTTGAACTGCCAATAGATATTTCACACATCCTTAAACAGCATAAACAGCTGTTTTACTCTTTTTGAAAAATTCAAAAAGCAAAATTTTACACATTTTTAAACAGTATAAATTGCAGTTTTGCTCTTTTTGAAAAGTGCAATTATCAATTTTAAACATTTTTAAACAGTGTAGTTAGCAGTTTTGCTGTTTTTTAAAAGTACAAGTAGCATTTCTACCATTTTTAAAAAGAGCAAACAACAGCAGATTTATCACTTTCCAAATAGTGAAAAACAGCAGTTTATACTGTTTTTGAAAAGTCTATTAGGTATTTTACACATTTTTAAAATAGTATAAATAACAGTTTTACTATTTTTGAAAAACGCAAAAAGCAATTTTACACATTTCTAATCAGTATAAATAGGAGGTTCACTGTTTTTCAAAAGTGTAAGTAGCGGTTTGACTATTTTCGAAAAGTGTAAATATAGCTACATTGACATTGTTAAAACAGTGTAAATAGCAGTTTACCCATAAATTGTGACAAGAATACACAGCAGTTTTACCATTTTTCAATGTAAATATGCCAGGTTTACTATTTTTTAAAAGTGTTAAAGCGGTTCACAGCTCTTGTAAACACAGTGGTGGGCATCTAATAAAAGTGTGTTGATTGACTTAATAAGCAAGTAACTACCTGCACCGGCGGCATTTTTAATCACGAAAGGAACTGTCGTCCCGAGAACTTGTTGAGTGAGATTCTGCACGGGACCAGGATGAGATCTAGACACGATAATTTCGATGGGTTTCTTGGTCGACGATTTTTTAGGATCATTCTCAACATTTCTGTCTTTCTCTTTTAAAGCTTGAACGAGGGTTTCCAGGTTCTTGGAATGACCGTAGCCAACCAAGGACCAGTAGGTTTCTGCGGGAGGAAATGCCTTGTGAATGACACCGATAATCGGAACACCCCGCACGGCCACGCAAACCATCGTCGTGACGTATTCCACGAGATTCTCTGTAAATTTAATTATTTCAAATGTATAATTATTATTTTATTATACTTACGCAACCGCATCAGAAAATAAAACGTGCATGTAGGCAGGAATTATTTATTTTTGTTTTACTACGCACCTGTGTATTCCTGCGTGGCATCTAATGGATCGATCCATACAGAAATATCCTCCGCCCCAATCGTTTCATCACCCACAACAATATTTGAAATCTCATTATTGACTGTGGCTGGCACTTCAACGTCTCGAACATCTGTTTTGTCATCATGCTCCTCTGAAATCACCTGAAACCACAAAAACCACGAACAAACGTCATTACTAAACACAATACATACAAAAAACTAAAACAGGTGATGAGCTCAACGTCAACCTTGTGGCACTCTTTTTTCCATTCTGTTTCTATACAACAATAACAATACATAGCTATCACAATAAATACAGAACAGATACTAACTAACGATTACCGTTTTGAAAAGGTTAAGAAATTGCAGACGTAAAAATAAAATTAAAAGATGTACCTTGACTTGCGGAAAGGCTTTGCGAAGTCCATAATACATGATTCGATGTGATCTGAAGTCCCCTTGCGTCACCCTGTCTTTTGCCCCTTCCTTTGTATTCCCTGCACAAAAAATTTAACGTAATTAGGTACATGTATTTTAAATAGGTACTAGGTATTCACATATAATTCTATGTAGATACATCAGTAATCCAAGCGGAATTTGATTTATTTTTTAATCAATTTGGGTATAATACGATGGAATGACTTCCACACCTTTAATCTGCTCCCCCAAATCCACAGAATTTTGTCTAACATCCACAACTTCATTTCCTCCCCGTATAGCCACATCTACAGCAGCAATTAGAATGGATTTTGCACTTATTTGATTCCCATCATTTATCGACAGGGTTCTCTTAGGGAATTTGAGGGAGTTGAGCATCGAGGATGCATTCGAGGATGAGCTGGACCTCGAACTATTGTACGAGAAGAGAAGGAGAAGGAATCCGATCCCAATCAGAATGAGCACACCACATTTATTTATTCGTACAGCACCACCGAAATTCATTTTGAGGCAAGAAGATGACCCGGTTTTGAAGATGAAAGGTCTTTCGAATCTTGGATGACTCAAAGGATTCACTTTCTATCTAGTAAGTAGTAAGATCTGTCGTAACCGTAACCGTAACAACCAAACCGTTAACCGGTAATAACGAAATAGAAATACCTACGACCTACACTATGTATGTAGAGTGGGTTTAAACAGGCAGGTTTGAAATAAATCCACAACCGAAACTGTAATAGTTCATATCGACTCCGAAGAGCTACTTTTTAGAAGAAACACTTTTTTTTTTAAATACAAAAACAATTTTCAGAAACTCGAAATATTATTATTTGCGATTTGCGATGTTATTCGATGCGATTCTATTAAAAAAAATATCATTTATTATATTATTATTACGGGGGGGGGGGCAATAAATGGATAGCGAAAAACGTAAAAAATTGTAAAATAATTAAAAATGGTAGTTTTTTACTAAATTCAACTAAAAATACAGGGCTCACTCACAAACTCACAACTCTGGACTGCTGACTGTCTTCTTTTATAAAATTGAAATTCTAAATACAACTCAATTCATATTTCTGTCCGTCGTCATTCTCATTCTTCATTAGCCCTCACCAATAATGACCAACAACCATAATAACAGATACAACTAACGTCTCATCTTCACACATAATGAACTTTCACCATTATTGATTATTGATCATTGATTATGGTCAATTTGTTTCCATACACGACCGTTGACCGTATATATCACATCAAAACACAACCCCGAACCGAAACGGAAACCGAAATCAAGACCGAAACCGAAGGAAGACCGTCGAAGAATCGAAGTCACGATTAAAGTTAAAAGTTCATCATCCCAAAATCTTAAAGGTCACAGGTCAACGATGTTCCAAACACAATTTTGAATTTAATAGCGACCGTCATGCAGTCAGTCTCATCGAAATCGAACGAACAAAAATATTAAACACTGCATCCGCAACCGAACGTCAAGCGTTGACCGAAATTCATTGCATAGGTCATAGGTAATTCTAGAAAATAAAAAAAAAACAATTTCATTATTATTAAATAATTATTATTACAATTTATTCTTGGTTTCCTTGATCATACGAATAACAAATAAGACACTCATCACTCAATAGTTCAACACTCGTTGAAATGCAATCTAAACAGTTGACAGATGAGTTAATAATTCGAACAATTGACTATTTTGAATTTCATAAAATTATTATTTAGGTTATTTCAGTTAAAACTTAAAACATTCAACGATCGTAATCGTCAATCGTAATTTCGTAATCGTAATCATGAATCATGAAAGATTGAGTTTATTTTTTCTTTACTGTGACCGTGACCGTGAACTTGAAACCGTTGAACCAAATTTGACATTATTTTTATTTTTATTTAAACAAAATCTGCTAAATCTAGTGAAAGCAACGATCAACGATGATTGCACATATTTCATATTTAATTATAAAAATATTGTAAAGTAAACAAAAATCACTCACTTTAATTACCAATGAATTGACACTTTAACTCCAAAGAATGTGAATGGCAGGATTAATTAATTGCAGTTATTGCACAATTTCAATTTCAATGCGTCTTACAGTCTTACTAGCTAGTTGCTAGTTAACTATTTAGTTCCTAGTTTCCTAGTTTCATAGTTTCCTAGATTCCTAGCAAGCTTTTTTTTGCATAATACGAACTGGAATGATTGACGGAAGGCAATCTGTCTGTCTGTGATCGAAGGAATCGTATTTGGCGCAGAATCCCAGAATCTATTAAAGCAACAACAAAAAAATTAATTCGAGACAGATTTCTAGGCTTTCGAAATTCGAAAACTTCGAATTCGAAAAGGTCAAACACTATCAATCAATCAAAATATCGGAATTAAAATGCCAAAAAATATAATAATATAATAATAATTAAAAAATTATACATGTTTTAGTTTCTTAACCTTTATTTCACCTTTTCGAAACGGGGGGATTTATCCAGTTTGGAATATATTCGGCAATGGTAGTTTCTTATTTTGACCTTTTTGAAAATGTTAATTTCTTGTTTTGACCTTTTTGAAAATGTTAATTTCTTATTTTGACCTTTTTGAAAGTGTTAATTTCTTGTTTTGACCTTTTTGAAAGTGTTAATTTGTTGCTTTCATCTTTTTGAATGTGTTAATCCCTTGTTTTACATTTTTTTGAAAATGTTAGTTTCTTGCTTTGGTCTTTTTGAAAGTTTTGATTTCTTGTTTTACATCTTTTTGAAAATGGTACTTTATTGTTTTGACCTTTTTGAAAGTTTTGTTTTCTTGTTTTACATCTTTTTGAAAGTGTTAATTTCTTGTTTTGGACTTTTTGAAAGTGTGAATTCCTTGATTTAGTTGTTTTACATCTTTTTGAAAGTGTTAATTTTTTGTTTTGACCTTTTGGAAAATGTTAGTTTCTTGTTTTGACCTTTTTGAAAATGTTAGTTTCTTGTTTTGACCTTTCTAAAAATGTTGATTTCTTGTTTTACATCTTTTTGAAAATGGTAGTTTCTTGTTTTGACCTTTCTAAAAATGTTCATTTCTTGTTTTACATCTTTTTGAAAAAGTTGTTTTGACATTTTTTGAAAGTGCGAGTTACTAATTTTGAATGTTTTTGAAAACGCTATTTTCTTGTTTTCTTTTTCGAACGTACTAGGTAGTTTATAGTTTGCGAGTCACTACGTTTCAATGTTTTCGTAAACATTAATTTCTAGTTTTGATATTTTAGAAAAAGTTAATTTGTTTAATAATCACTTTTATACAGCTTTTTCTCCATGATTTCCCAGTTCCGATAGTTCCGAATAGGGTATTAAGTAATGCATTTATCAGGTTTTACATTTTTTTAAAATGTCACATTTCATCACCTGCAAAAAAGGCTATCATAATCCTGTTTTGCCTTTTCCTTTGCTTTTATTGAAACCGTTACTGTCAATTGTCAATTTAAAATCCCATGCATGCATCTTGAATCATTTTAACCTTCATGCATATAAATATAATTTTCAGCATAAATAATCACTTTCTGTCATCTGTAACTGTGTGCTCAAAAACATTTTCCTTTGCATTTAAGTACGAATTTTACGCTATACCGATGCGATGGCAATGTCTGGTTAAGTATACGTCTGTACTTACGTCTGTAAAATGATTTTTTTTAAAGATTTTTTTTTTGATTTGAGACTGACGGATAGTCAAGCTAGGTCAAGGGAGGGCACTGTCGCCAGAACCAGAACTTTTTAACGTTGACATTGGGGTCAATTGCAATCAAAGATCGTTGCATTGGATTACTTACTTACGAAAGATGCCTATTTACAGTTTACGTTTACAGGATGTCAGTCTTTATTTAATGCCATCAATTCCACGAACAATAATAAACATGAATGTTTATTATTATTCGTGGAATTGGCATTAAATTAAGAGACTGTATTAGTGAGTGAGATACGTTTTACGACTGTTTATTTGTTAATTATAATTATATTTCCTCAAAAGTAAGTAAATAGTTGGGCCATTGATCGTGGTCATAATGATCATTCCGTGTATGCCATGGCTTAACCTTTTGGATACGGTAATATACTTAATTTTGAATGTTTTTGAAAATGGTAGTTTCTAGTTTTGCTCGTTTTGGGAAAGTGTTATTTACTAGTTTTGACCATTTTGAAAAAGTGTTATTTACTAGATTTGACCGTTTTGAAGTGTTGTTTACTAGTTTTGAGCGTTTTGAAAAAGTGTTATTTACTAGATTTGACCATTTTGAAAAAGTGTTATTTACTAGTTTTGACCGTTTTGGAAAAGTGTTATTTTACTAGTTTTGATCATTTTGAAAAAGTGTTATTTACTAGTTTTGAGCGTTTTGAAAAAGTGTTGTTTACAGGACT
>JAQFZC010003379.1:0-18978 GCA_034695205.1 Dicyrtoma fusca
CTCTGTTTGCTCGTTACTCAATACAGCGCCAGACGTTGCAGTGAGAATAGGAATAACTGAGTACCCTTAATATATCAAAGTGTAGTGTTCTTATTCAATATCGAAAGTATTTACTGACTACAATGTTGTACTTGTTGACAGCTGTAAGATAGACTATTAATAACCTAATTGATATAATTTTACCACTACTAAATTAAAACTTTTGGCCGGCGTTGAAGCGTATTTCCGTGTATTTCAAAAAGTCAATTTGGTCTTTTGAAAACGGATTCAAAGACCTTTTATTCCTGACGTCATTTAACCTTTTCGAAACTGCAATATATTAGGTTTTCACTTTTTTCAAAGTAGCAATTTCTAGTTTTGGTCTTTTTGAAAGTTTTGATTTCTTGCTTTGACCGTTTTTAAAATGTTGAATTATAATTTTGATCTTTTTGAAAGTGTTAATTTAAAGCTTTGACCGTTTTTAAAATGTTGAATTCTAGTTTTGATCTTTTTAAAAGTGAAAATTTCTACTTTTACACTCTTTTGAAAATCTTGCAATCTAGTTTTTTTCTTTTTTGAAAATGCTGATTTATATATTTTTTGCATTCTTTGAAAATCTAGAATTCTTGTTTTGATCCTTCTAAAAATGAGAATTTATAATTTTACACTTTTTTGAAAAAATCTTGGACTATATAAAGCATGCAATGTGTTCAAACGTCAGCTTTTCACAATAGATTGTGACTTTCAAAGTTACAAATAGGAGGATTTTCTCTTGGATAATTCAACTTTTCAAAAGGGAAGGAAATTTTAAACGGCTTTAAGGAGCAACAAAGCCAGCCCAAGATGTCCACCGTCTTATGCCACATATGTAACTTTACTTCTATAAATTAAAATTTAAGTCTTGAGCATAATCGTTCCGGCGTTCAATTTGTGTCAAAATTAGCACCCTATCCTACTAATGGACTTGTAAACTTAGAAAACAAAATATGTAACTTTTTAAACCTTTTTTAAAAATATGTAACAATAATGGTTATTATGGACTTTACCTTCAAAAAGTCATTTTCTACACAGCTTACAAAATTATCAAATTATGGTTACTATTTTTATTACTAACTTGAAGAAACACAACCAATAAATTTACGCAAATATTGTTTAAAATAAATTGTTATTGTTGTTCTAATTTCAGCTTCTTTCTTTGGCGCTATTCCCACTAGAATAAAATTATTAAAAATTTTGTAACGCAAAAATAAATGATCCTGTTGATTCTGTTGAAAAAATTAAAGTGAAAGTAAGTAAAACCTTTTTTTTTTCTAAACAAAATGTATATTTCGAAGGTGCTGTTGCATTTTTACACTTTTCGAAATTTTTGTTTTTCATTTGTGAGTTTGTTTATTTTTTTTTAAAATGCTTTGCAGTATTGGCCGTAAAAAAATTGCTGTTAAAGAAATTCTGTTTGGGTCAAGTCTTTGATGTTCAAGACATGCGTGCGTAAAACATTTACAATCAATGTGATCATGTGTTTTCAAAAACAAGCTATATATTTGGAAAGTTGTGTTGCATTTTTAGATATTTCCAAAATAATTGGGTTAAGTGGATTTTAAATAAGAGTAAAAATGCTTTTCTGTCAAAACGAAAACAACTTTTTATTATAACTAAACAGTGATTTGATGTAATTCTGGCGTCTATAATTTAGAAAGCATTTAAACCGTTTTTCTTTTCAAAAGAGCAATAATTTCCAGCTGAACATTTTTGCGTGTGTTATTCCATAATTTTAAATAATTTTGCATTTCTTTCGAAAAAAGTTTTTCGTAGTTTTAAAAATCGTAATTTCTATAGTTTTTTGACCTGTTCGAAAATGTTAATTTCTTTTATTTTTAAAATTGTGCTCCGTGTTCAATTCTAGTTTTGACCTTTTCAAAAGTTGATAATTTTTAATACCAAACTTTTCAAAAGTGCAAAATTACAGTGTTGGCCTTTTCGAAAATGATAATTTATAGCACTGACACTTTGGGAATGATCATTAGCCTATTATTATGCACTTTCTGAAAAAAATAAAGCTGAGTTCTGTGCCGTGTTGGCAAAACTAGTTTGTAGAATTTAATCAGGTTTTTTAAGGTTCAGCCTAGTTCGGTTTTTTAACGCCTTTCACACAAAACGTGTTTCAAAAAGTGTCAGTAATTCTTAGGGTGTAATGTGAATCTAACCTCAAAGGATTTAAAAAAATAGATATTGTTTTTGAGTTTTTTTTAGGTAAAACATTCTTTTAATGTTTTTTTAGTGTGTTTTTTTCTGAATAATAGTTTTTTAACAAGATGCTGTAAAGGTGAAAAACTTACTATTACACTGTTTTATAGCAGTGCAAAAAGCGTATCTAGTCATAAATGTCCATCCAATTTAATATTGTTTTCTTTTTTAAAAAGAACAAATCTTTGAATTTTGACAAGGTGCAAAATGTCCTATTTACTGATTATTATAAGATGCAAAATGAACAAAGTACATGATTTTGAAAAGGTCTAAAATGTCATATTTAAATATGTATAAAAAGTAATAAAAGCTCATATTTCCAATTCTAAAAAAATAGAGCAAAGTGAGTTATTACACAGCTTCTTTTTTTGTAGCTGCAAAACATTCTATAATTTTTGGGATGAGGTTCATCGTCATAAATGACTCTAGTCCATCGATTAATAAAATGAATCAAAAACAACAAGTTTAAAACTCAAACGATTTTGCACACCAATTACTTTTAGTACACACCCAGGATACAAAATACATTAAACGGCTTAAAAGTTCCATGAAGATGTAACTTTTGAATTTGTGCATTTTAAAAAAATGTAAAAATTTTGATTCTGCTTCAACGCTCAATCATTAAATCCTCTAATACGCGCCCAACATTGTAACGAAAACCAAAGATATGTAATTTCTTGAGTCTTTTAACCTATTCGGCAATGGGGAACCATGGAAAGAATGCTTTACAGAAGTGTTTAATTCTATAAATTAACTTTTCCAAAAGGGTCAAAGCTAACAAATAACACTTTTTCAAAACGGTCAAAACTAGTAAATAACAGTTTTTCAAAACTATCAAAATTAGTAAATAACACTTTTTCAAAAAGGTCAAATCTAGTAAATAACACTTTTTCAAAAAGATCAAAACTAGTAAATAACACTTTTTCAAAAAGGTCAAATCTAGTAAATAACACTTTCAAAAGGTCAGGAAACTAGAAATTTCCCTTTTTCAAAAACATTCAGAACTAACTAAACTAATTGTGAGTATATTACCGTTTCGAAAAGGTTAAATTGAAGCAATTTTATAACAGTGACTTTATTACGGCGCATAAAGTCGCGTCTATTTTGTCATCATACGAATTTTTATTCAAATCTTGAACTAGAGTTCCAAATAAAATTGTGCGAATTTATTCTCTGTTTATATCAGTGACTAGAACTATAGTAGTACATTTTTGACACAATTTATTATTCAATAGGCTTTTCATGTTTCATTAAGGGACATAAAGTAGTTTTTAAATTGGGTAGGTAAAACAGCATAATTAAAGAAAACACACCAGTTTCTAAATTATATAAGTTCGGTTTGTATCTTCAATTATTTACGCTACGATTACAAAAAACATCCGAACAATAACTTTACATTTAAATCCAAAAAATGGTTACACAAACTATAAGCGGCGTTTAGGTGAAATATTTCTGTGGCTTCAGATTTTACTTTAAACAATGCAATGCATACAATATGCGTTCAGGTGGCAGCTTGTAATTTATTTTTGAACACTTTTAAACCGTTGCGGTGTCCCATTTTTATTGTGTAAGGAAGCAGTTACTGAAGCACACGTTTTGGCTCTAAATTTTCCACTCAAAGTAATAAGCATAATTTGCTAGTTGTGTAGATACGGACAAGAAAAAGCATAGTCTGTAACCAGAAGCA
Source organism: Dicyrtoma fusca (assembly GCA_034695205.1). Classification (NCBI taxonomy): domain Eukaryota; kingdom Metazoa; phylum Arthropoda; class Collembola; order Symphypleona; family Dicyrtomidae; genus Dicyrtoma; species Dicyrtoma fusca. The sequence goes on from JAQFZC010003379.1 coordinate 3,911, forward strand.
TTCCCAACATACGCAATTTTGATTCCAATTTTGAAATGTAATTGAAAATAAAAATGAGTGAATTAAGAATCACTGTAAGTGGCTTCTACCATAATTATAGCTGACTTATTTTTTAAGTTACACGTGCAGAAAAGTATTTCAGTTTAGAAGACATTTGGCTCTAAAAAGCTCTTCAAGTATATATGTATTGAAACTGTGCGCAATGTCGGTATACACTTTTTCAAACTAAGCAAAAATTGGATTTGTATTTTTTTAAAATGCTCGAAAGGATGATTTTCACATTTTTGAACTACACAAAACTCTCGTAATTTTTTGAGTTAAGAATAACCCAGACTCGCTATAACCGGAGCTGTTGCCAGCTGTACGAAAGGGTATTAAAGAAGAAACTTTTTCATTAAATACTTGCTACAACAGAATAACTTTTGGCCGGCGTCGTAGCGTACTTAAATGTTTTTCAAAAAGTTGGTTTGTTTTGGTCTTTTGAAAACGGATTCAAAGACCTTTTATTCATGGCGTCATTTAACGTTTTTGAAAAAGCAATATATAAGTTTTTCACCTTTTTCAAAATACCGATTTCTTGGTTTTGTATTTTTGAAAGTTTTAATTTCTAGCTTTGACAGTTTTTAACATATTAAATTCTAATTTTGTTTTTTCTTAAATGTGGTATATTCTGCTTTTACACTTTTTTGAAAATCTTGGATTCTAGTTTGCATCTTTTTGAACACGTTAATTTATAGCTTTTGCACTCTTTGAAAATCTTGGATTCTTGTTTCGATCTTTTAAAAGTGTCAATTTCAACTTTTACACTATTTTTTAAATATAAAATATATATAGGAAGGTATTGTTATACCATGTTGAATGATACATGCTAGCTTCTAGTTTGTTTAAATACAGTTTTTGGAGTCTTGACTCTGCTTCCATGATCACAGTATGATGTAAGCAAAAACTTTTGTTAAAAGATAGCATTCAAGAAATAAAAACATTTTAAACGGCTTTTAGGTGTAACAACACTGTCGCGTCTTAATGCTTACATTTTTTTGACGACTATAAAATAGGGGAAATTATTTTTTAATAGGGGTGCAGTTGCTTTTTTTAGTTTAGAAAAATACATACATTAGAATAAACTTACCTTTTTTAAATTAAAATATTACAAAACAAATTAATAATGTAATTTTACAATAAAGGTTATTATGGACTTTGCCTTTAAAACGTCATTTTCTGCACAGCTCGCAAAATGATGGTTACTATTTTTATTACTGGCTTGAAAAAACAAAATCCAATTTGCGCAATATTCTTTCAAATAAAGTGAAAAGATGATTTTTATAAGAGTAAAAATGCTTTTCTGTCAAAACGAAAACTACTTTTTGCTATACAGTGATTTGATGTAAGTCTGGCGGCTATAATTTAGAAGGCATTAAAACCGTTTTTTATTTGGAAAAGAGCAATAATTTCCAGCCGAGCCTGTTTATTGTGTTATACAATAATTTTGAATACTTTTACGTTTTTTGAGATACTTAATTTTTGTTTTTAATTCTTTTGAAAAACGTTTTCCGTAAGTTTGAGCCTCTTAAAAGTCGTGATTTCTAGTTTTGACCTGTTTGAAAATGTTTATTTCTTTTTGTTTTAAAATTGTGTGCTGTGTTCAATTTTAGTTTTGGCATTTTCAAAAGCTGATAACTTCTAATACTACACTTTTCAAAAAAGCGAAATTCTAGTGTTCGCCTTTTTGAAAATAATAATTTATAGTACTGACACTTTGGGAAATGTCATTAGCTTATTATGCACCTTCTGAAATGGGTAATGCTTAGTTCTGTGCAGTGTTGGCAAAATTAGTTTGTAGAATTTAAACAGGTTGTTTAAGGTTCGGCCTGGTTCGGTTCTTTAACGCCATTCACACAAAACGTGTTTCAAAAGGTGTCTGTAATTGTTAAGCTATTATGTGAATCCAACGTCAGAGGATTTAAAAGACAAATATTGTTTTAATTTTTCTAAGTAAAACATTCTTTAAATGTTTTTTTAAGTGTTTTTTTCTGAATAATAGTTTGTTAACAAAATGCTGAAAAGGTGAAAAACTTACTATTACACTGTTTTATAACAGTGTAAAAAGCGTATATAGGCATACACGTTTTTTAATGATTTCTGCTCGTAAGTTTATATCAAATAATGTTTGCTATTTTCAAAATTACAAATCTTTGAATTTTGAAAAGGTGCAAAGTGTCCTATTTACATGATTTGTGTTTAAAAATGAATAATTTACATGATTTTAAAAAGGTCTTAAATGTCATATTTAAATTACAAAAAGTAATAAAAGCTCATATTTCCAATTCTAAGAGAATAGAGCAAAGTGATTTATTACAGCTTCTTTTCTGTAGTTGCAAAACCTTTTATATTTTTTGGGATGAGCGTCATCGTCACAAATGACTCTAGTCCATCGATAATTAAAATTAATCGAATACAACAAGTTTACAAGTCTAATAAATCGTAACGCACCTACTACCCGCGGTGCACCCCCAGGGTACAAAATATATTAAACGGCTTTAAAGTTCCATGAAGCGGTAACTTTTAAATTTGCGCATTTTAAAATTTCGCATGTAAAAAATTTTGATTCTTTTTAAACACTAAATCATTAAATCCTATAATATGCGTTCAACATTGTAACAAAAATTAAACTTGTTAATTTCTTCAGTCTTTAAAATTAAAGCGATTTCATAGTACTGACTTTTTTACGGCGCCTAAAGTTGCGTCTATTTTGGCATCATACGAATTTTTATTCAAATCTTGAACTAGAGTTCCAAATAAAATTTTGCGAATTTATTTTCTGTTTACATATATCAGTGAGAAGAACTGTAGTAGTACATTTTTGACCCAATCTATTATTCAATGGGCATTTCATTTTTCATTAAGGTACATAAAGTAGTTTTTAAATTGGGTGGGTAAAACAACATAATTAAAGAAAACACACTAGTTTCTAAATTATTATAGTTCCGTCGTTTATCTATAATTATCTACGCCCACGATTAAAAGATTATTGGACGTGTAACTGGATTTGTAATTCGCACAAGTGGTTACACAAAAAGGTAAGCGGCGTTTCGGTTTATTAGTAATTTCTTAGATTTTTGAAATTGTGTTCAGTGTTTCCTTTTTTGTTTTAGGTCTATTCAAAAGTTAATAATTTCTAATATATAATACACTTTTCAACAGTGTGAAATTCTAGTGTTGTCCTTTTCGAAAATGATAGTTTATAGTGCGGGCACATTTTGGGAAAGGGAGAGGCCATATAGCGCGCAAAGTGCCCACACATCTAGTTTTTTAGCTCTCAAAAGTATTCTTAAAATTATTAATTTTGTTGCATTTAAATAAGCAGGGTTAGTAATTTTGAACTAAAAGTGAATAGTTATATCCTTAGTTCACCACTTCAGCTGACTAGTTTTTTCAAAAATATTTAATTAGTCGGGTAAAATTGACAAAAATTTAAGTGCCACGTCGGTCCGTATTCAAATACACAGGCAAAACTATCGACTACAGTTCCACTAGTACTAGAAGGACGAGAATCACCACTCAACAAGACACAAATAAATACAGATAAGTTCATTTTTGATGAGTACGTAGGGCCGAAGGCCTATTTTTAATTCAGTCCCTGGTCCGTAACACAAAAGATACTGGCACAAAAAATATATTTTGATAGGAACGATGTCCAACACACAACCTACTGATGGATCTATCACATCCACTGACCCAGGTCAAATGTCAACTTTCATCCAACAGCAGATAACACTACAACTGAACTCGCTCGTACAGCAGATCACTACCCAGGTCAGCCAGTCCCTCTCACTGCAGCTAACCAACAACCACCAGCAAGTACTCCAAGAAATAAATAGTAAGATGGTACAGTTCGAAAGCACAATAAATAGCAAACTAGCAGCTATCGAAGAGAAACTCGGAGTAAATCAGACCCGGTTTGATGACAGCCTAGCAAAACTGAAGGCATCACTGGATCAGACCAAGACTCAACTATCTGCTACAGAAAGAAGACTGGAAGCTCTCGAAAACAACAATCGAAGAACCGAAATCATGATCACGGGTCTCAAGGTAGAAAAATCTGCCAAATCGGATGCTGAAGACTTACTATCTAAAATGGGTCTTTCAACAATTAAAATTCTGGAAGCAAGAAGAGTCAAAAACAATAAGGTAGATAAACTACCATTACTATTTGTTAAAGTTCAAGAGAAGTCAGACGTCACAATCATTCTACAAAACAAGAAAAACCTGAAAAATATCCAGAAGGAAGTCCACATCCACCCATGTCTAAGCAAAACGGAGCAAGCCATCAGTCAACACTTAAGAGAGTTTTGCTGGAAAAAGAAAACAGAAGAGTTTGCTCAAAGTGTTAAATACATCGGTCGTCATGCAGTTGAAGTGGACGGGGTGAAATACCGAAGCGATGGGAAACAATTCACAATTTTTACCTAGGACAACAGCCCATACACTAATCGAAAACTACTCCCAACAATCAAAATTGCTTACTGGAATGTGCATGGAATCCGGAATATTACTGAATTGGACCAAGAAGACGGAGAACAAATAACATCGTGTGATTTCATATGTTTAAGCGAAACATGGGTAGAGTCTAGCGATTTAAACCTAGGTAACAATTTTCAAAATTTTTTTGCAACACATTTACCAGCAACCAAATTAAATACACATGGACGAGCTTCAAATGGTGTAGGTATTCTAGCAAACAAAAATAAGTACATTATGGATACAATTCTTTATTTTGCAAACAATATTATAATTATCTCATTCATGGATAAAATATCAAATGAACTATTTGTAATTGGTAATACGTATATAAACACGAACTCATTATATGTTGGTGATATATTTTCTTAACTTACAGAGGCAGTAGAGGGATTACCTATACATCTAAAAGAAAAACTGATTCTTGGAGGTGATTTTAATGCCAAAATACAGTCAGTCGGAAATCTTGATTATGATCTCATTAAAGGAAGTGCTCTTATTCCCCAACGACTGTCTTTGGATGATGGTACTAACTCTGCTGCCTCGTGGTTCATTGACTTCGTAGAAAATAGCTCTTTAGCAATTATCAACGGAAGAGTAAAGCCAGACATCCCTAGAAATTTTACTTTCTTGAACTCAAGAAGCAAGTCGGTATTAGATTATTGTACTGTTAACTACAACTATATAAGTAGAGTCGTCTCTTTCAAATGTCTAGACATATTTAATTCGGATCATGTACCTATAGTTTTAAGCATAAGCAGTAATAGGCTACGTAGTTATTGTAACCATACAAAAACTAATATTAGGAAAAAGGTTATCATTCGTAAAGAGGTAGAGACGGAGTACCTCAAAAAAATTAACAACACTTTACCAACATCAAAACATCTGTCATCTGTAGATGAACTAAACAAAAATTTAGTAGAAAGTATTTTTAATGTTGCCAAAAGCTGTAATATCTTAAGTAACAGAATTATTACCTTAAGCTTTAAAAATAAGCCGTGGTTTGACCAAGAATGTAAAAATGAACAAACTAGTGTTAAATTGTTAAGGTTAAAATGTAAAACAACTCAAAATAGTATAAAAAATTATGAATTATTTAGTGCAGCAAAAAAGTCATTTAAAGCTCTATGTAAATCTAAGAAAGCAATGTATTATAATGACCTTACAGACAAACTTGGAAAGGTTAGAAATTCATCCCAGTTTTTGGACCACAATTAAATTATTTAAATCGAACAAGCAGCCACCTGGAAACCCTATTAGTCCTAAAAAGTGGGATGGTTTTTAAAATTCGATTATGCCTACTAAAGATGTACAAGAGGTCATGTTCTATGGAGTGGAAGACCCTTTAATGGATTGTAATATCAAAATGTGGGAACTTGAGGAAGCGATTAAGAAGTTAAAGGTAGGCAAAAGTTCAGGGTTAGATGGAATTCCGAATGAATGTTTAAAAAGCTTACCCAAGGTATGGAGAACACATGTACTGGAATTATTTAACAAAATTATGTCGTCCGAAGTATGCCCAACAAACTGGTCTGACATTGAACTGATAACTTTGTTTAAAAAAGGAGACCGAGAATTACCACAAAATTATAGAGGAATTGCATTAATAAGTTGTATTGCAAAACTTTTCACACAAATAATTTTACGTAGAACAAATGAGTGGGCTACCCGCTGCAATATTCTCCCTAAGTCTCAGGCTGGGTTTCGTAAGAACCGATCATGCATAGATCAAATTTTTTCACTTACATGTGTGGTCCATAACCATATCAGGGTTCCTGGAAGGAAAGTGTATGCACTTTTTGTAGACTACAAAAGGGCCTTCGACTCCATAGACCATAGACTACTGTGGAATAAACTACACGCTCTAGGATACAGTGCAAAGTTAATACGTATACTAAAAAACCTATACAGCAAAGCAAATATCACTGTGAGAACGAGTCAGGGCTATTCTAGTAACATAGACATAAACGAAGGTGTACTGCAGGGCGAGCTTCTTTCACCACTTCTGTTTTCCTTATTTATCTCTGACATGGACGAATTCTTTAAAAAGGAAGGTCTGAGTGGTTTAAGCATTAATGAAAAGTTTGCTATCTTTATGCTGATGTATGCGGATGACACTATTATTCTTGCTTATAGTGAAGGTGACTTGAAGAAAAAACTTGACGCTCTTAAAAAATACTGTGATAGTAACAAACTCCAAGTCAATGTGGATAAAACAAAAGTGATGGTTTTTTCTAAAGCAACCAATATTAAGATTAATTCTACTTTTCGGTTTGATGGGAATGAACTAGAGGTGGTGAAGGAGTATGTTTACCTAGGTGTGCCATTTAATTCGTCCGGGGTCTTTGCTGGGGCCTCAAAATATTTTGTAAGTAAAGCATTTAGAGCCAACTCAGCACTTTGGGATATCTTATGTAAAAGTAAATCTGATTCATGGGACACTAAGGTCAAACTTTTTGAGTCTACCACTTTAGCTACCCTCATGTACGGAAGTTCAATCTGGGGCTTACGATATGAAGAATCAATAGAACCTGTACAGACTCGTTTTTTCAAAAAACTTTGGCTTTGCCACGAAACACACCTAATTATATGATTCGAATTGAGACAGGAAGGTGTGCACTGTGTGTTACGGTTTTTAAGCAGGCTTTGCTTTATTTACTTAAGATATTATCTATGGAGGATTTCCGAGTCCCCCGTATACTGTTTGAAAAATTAAAATCAATAGATAAGCAAGAAAATAATGATTATAACTACAACTGGGCTAGTCAAGTTAAGTTGAAGCTAGAAAAACTCGGTTTTGGTAATATGTGGGAAACTCTGTCGTATAATACCCTTAAAGGTGAGATAGATAATATTATAGAAACAATGGCTTCACAACACTATGAAAATGACATAGACAGGATTGTTAATTCAACGTACAATAGAAGGTATATTCACTACCTAGGTCCTGGTCTAGTCGCAAATTATCTACACAATAAAATTAGCATTTCAAAAACTCGAATACTTGCCCAGATCCGACTTTCTGACGAGAACAAAACTGTGCTTCGAATTAACAACCGCGTCGCAATTTTTGATTCCAGAAATGTTTGTAGTTTCTGTAATTTAAGCTCGGATTCTATAGAGCATTTCCTATTCAATTGCAAAACCTTCTCCTCCTGTAGAATAAAGTATTTAGGGAACTATTTAAATGTAAATGAATCAACTAATTCTAAACTTATTAACATTCTAAAAACGTAGGATAACAACTCGCTTATGAACTTGCTCAACAACGATTAGCTATAATCAATTAAGAAGGTCTATAACGATGGTGTATCAATTATTAATTGTTTTAGATTTAAGAAATAATTATTTGTTATTTCGATTTGTGTATGGGCTTCGGCCTTTAAATGCAATAAATCAATACATACATACATACATACATACATACATACATACATACATACACATTTTGGGAAAGGTCATAAGCCTATTATGCACCTTCTGAAAAGGGTAAACCCTAGTTGTGTGTGGTTTTGGCCAAATTAGTTTGTAGAATTTAAAAAGGTTATTAAGGTTCAGTTTAGTTCGGTTCTTTAACGCCGTTCACACAAAACGTGTTTCACACAGTGCCTGTAATCGCTAAGGTGTTCTGCGAATTCTACCTCAAAGCATTTAAAAAATAGATACCGTTTTGATTTTTCTAAGTAAAACATTCTTTAAAGTTTTTTTAAAGTGTCTTTTTCTGAATAATAGTTGTTTAACAAGATGCTAAAAAGCTGACTACTATTACACTGTTTTATAACAGTGTCAAAAGCGTATTTAGGCATAAATGTTTATCAAATATTGTTTTCTTTTTTAAAAATCACAAATTTTACAATTTTGAAAAAGTGCAAAATGTTCTATTTACTGATTTTTAGTTTAAACAATGTATTGCTTACAATATGAGTTCAGGTGACAGCTTGTAATTTATTTTTGAGTGTTGCTAAAACCTCGCCAAATGACGGAATTTTTCAAACAAATTGCAGTGCTTTTATAGTTGCAAAATTGCAGTGCAGAAAGTCATCTCTGCGTGCCAACAAAATTCTACTGCTGCAATAGATTGCGTAAGCTACAAAAAAAACTGTTTTCTTTAATAAAAGTAGGGAAACCGGGACTTTTCCTTCTAAATTATGCTTCTCTTTTTAAATAAAAAATTGTTGTATTATGCTTTGTTTCACACTATTTATGCTAGAATCTTCTCAAATATTTCCTTTAAAAATCAATTAAGCTTTTTTAAGGGCTCCAATTAGCAAATTGTGCTTACTAAAACTGACCCTTTCTTGTTCCTTGTTTTGATCCTTTTTAAAATATTATTTTTTAGTTAAACTTTTTTATACGTTTTAAACTAGTTTTGAATAAAATATTGTTGTGAGTCCTTTTGAAAATATAGGCTTCTTATAGCTTTGAGCATTTTAAAAATGGTAATTTCTAGTTTTTATGTTTTGGAAAGTTTTGATTTCTAAAATAGACCATTTCCAAAATGGTATTTTCTTCAGTAATTCTCAGTAATGGCATTTTTTAAACGGTCATTAACCTACAATGCATCTTCTGAAAAGGGTAAATACCAGTTCTGTGCTGCTTGACCGTTTAAAGCTCAAAACGTTTACAGTTTCATCAAGTGTGGGATAGTTGCAGTCGACGTAAATCAATCTCGCGAGCCCAACTTAAAAATGTTAATAGAAAACGAAAATATTTGTAACAAAATTGTTACATTTCGTAATATTGTATTACAAATTGTTAATTTTAATTGTGCAGGTTTTACTTGCAGCTGCTAATCAATACTTAAGATTTAATCATTAATTTACCCACGCAAGAGTACTAAAAGCATTAAACGGCATTAAGGTCTAAAAAGAGAAAGCTTTTGACTTTTTACACTTTAAAAAATATTAAGATTCAGGTTATGTTTAATCCTTTAAATATTTAAATGCAAACATTTTCCATTCTTGCAGTACAATTTAAAACCTGCTAATTCAATCATTTTTTTTAAACGTGTAGCAGTTTCTTAAAGGCCAATTTACTACAGTGAAAGAATAATGGTAGTCTATAATAAAATAAAAGTATTAACGCACTAATTCCCTTTCGTAACATTTTGGCAAACGTTGCTGTCTGAGTGCAAAGAGTGTAAAATCCTGATTTGTTCTTTTTTGAACATACAAAAACTAGACCAAAACTTTTTGAAACCATGAACTACCTCGATTTAAACTTTTTAAAATGATCTAATACCTTTAATGTGCATTTTTTAAAACGTTCAAAACCCCGGTTTACACTTTTTGAAGCCAAGCAAAACCCAGATTTGTACTTTGTAAACTACTCGAAACCTATGCAGCAAGTCATGCCAACATTCCCAACATAAAAAATGTTGATTCCAATGTTGAACTGTAATTGAAAATAAAAATGTTTGAATTAAAAATCACTGTAAACTGCGATTTTTAAAAAACAAAAAATGTTGTATTATCCTTTTATTCACACTATTTTGGCTTAAATCTTTTCAAATCTTTTTTTAAAAAATCTTGTCAGCTTTTTTAAATTTTAAAGGCTCAAAAATAGCAACTTATGCCTACATGAAATTTTCTTGTTTTGACCGTTTCGAAAATATTATTTTTTAGTTGAACCTTGTTATGTTAATAACTAGTTTGGAATATTTTTTGAGTTTTTTGAGATAATAAAGTCTTGTTGTGATTCCTTTTAAAAATGTTGGTTTCTAATGGATTTGAGCATTTTCGAAATAGTTATTTACTAGTTTTGAACTTTTTAAAAGTTTTAAATGGTAAAATTAACGTTTTCAAAAATGTTATTTTAAATAGTTTTTACTATTGGCACTTTTGAAACTGTCATTAGCCTATTATGCACCGTCTAAAAAGGATAAATCCTAGTTCTGTGACGTTTTGACAAAATTAGCTTGTGAATTTAAAAAGGTTGTTTAACGGATTCATAGCTCGGTTTTCCAGTATCAATTGTTAACGATGGTTTCTAACGAAAATGGTTCGGTTGGGTTGGGTTTTTTAACGCCGTTCAACCAAAACCCGCTTGAATGGTATTTCTCACATTATGACAGATGAAATGATTTGGCCAGTTTTCGTATAAGTCAAAACAAGAAAACAGAAAAATAAGCGTCATTAACGTTGAACAATTTATTACTTTACAGCTTTTTAACTTTTACTTTATGAACAAGGCACGTATGTATTTAGCATGCTTATTTTTTTCTCGATTAAATCATTCACACAACAATGTTTACCATTGGACTAGAAATTAAAATGTCATTGCGTCAATTTTTTTAAATTGCAAGGTTTTTATAACGTTACTTTTTTAAAGTCCAGTAAAGCAAAAGGTCACATCAACGCATTTACGAAGAGTGATGGATGACCACTTGAATCTGACTCAACTTTTTTTATATTCTTTTTTGACACTGTAGCACCTGCGAAATGTCTAATTTTACACTTATTCCAAATGCAACTTCCTTGTTTTGACCCTTTTAACACTAATAATTTCCCGATGAACTTTTTTAATGTGTTATTTACTAGTTTTAAATATTTTTGCGTTTTTGAAATACTAAAGTTTTGTTTGTATTTCTTTCCAAAAAAGAGCTTTCCGTAGTTTTGAGCTTATAAAAATCGTAATTTATAGTTTTGACTTTTTTGAAAATCCAAATTTCTTAGATTTTTTAAATTGTGTTCAGTGAACAATTTTTGTTTTTGATCTTGTCAAAAGTTAATAATTTCTAATATTACACGTTTCAAAGTAGTGAAATTCTAAAAAGTTGGCCTTTTTGAAAATAATAATTTGTAGTACTGACACTTTTGAAGAGGTCATTAGCCTATTATGCACCTTCTGAAAAGGGTAAACCCTAGTTCGGTGTGGTTTTGGCCAAATTAGTTTGTAGAATGTAAAAAGTGTATTTTACGTTCGGTCTGGTTCGGTTTTTTAACGCGGTTCACACAAAGCGTGTTTCACAAGGTGTCCGTAGCTGCTAAGATGGTCTGTGATTCTACCTCAAAGCATTTAAAAAATAGATACTGTTTTGATTAATTTTAAGTAAAACATTCTTTAAATGTTTTTTTTAGTATGTTTTTTTCTGAATAATAGTTTTTTGACAAGATACTGAAAAGCTGAAAAATTTGCCAATCAAACTATAAGCATAATTTGCTAGTTGTGTAGATACGGACAAGAAAAAGCAAAGTCCGTGACCAAAAGCGTATATATAAAAACAGTTTGTGTAAATGTAACGACCTTTTTTTTCCGGTAATAAAATTATTTTTTTCAAAAACTTTTATTGTGGCTGATATAAAAGATGGTAAATATTTTACCTTCTTAAGAATAACCTTTTCAACAAAAAAAAATAAAAAGCCGAGACTTTCTCAAAAGTTTCTAATTTAAGAGTTAGAAAATTTGCGTATAAATCATCTTCGTCTAATATAACTGCTTGAGGAGGAAGGAAATACTAAACGGCTTTAAGGAGCAACAAAATAAATTCAAGATGTCTACCGACTTATGCCAAATAAAACTTCGTTAAATTAAAATTATAATCTAGAGCAAAGACTACACGATCCTCTCGTTAGGTTATAATATAATAAAAGTAGTAATGCACTAATTCCCTTTCATAAAATTTTGGTAATCGTAGCTGTCTGCGTGCATAGGGTGCAAAACTCTGATTTGCACTTTTTTAAACATACAAAAACTCGACCAAAACTTTTTAAAACCATGTACTATCTCAATTTAAGCTTTTTCAAAGGATCTAAAAACTTTAATTTGCATTTTTAAAACGTTCAAAACCTCGGTATACACTTTTTTAGGCCAAGCAAAACCCAGATTTGCACTTTGTTACTAGGTACATGTATTTGTGCTTTGAAGCAAAAGACTTAAAAGGCATATTAAAACCCTCTTATAGTTCATCCTTTTTTAAAAAGCCCACATTTACATCATACGCTTTTTTTTATTAAAATCTTTAACCGGAATTCATGTGCTAAACGTCACTTTGTCAGCCTCAGAATCTCGTGCAGCCACCTTTAGCCTTTTAGAAACTAGAATTAATGTAGTTTTACATCTTTTTGATGACGGTAATTCATTGTTTGGACATTTTTGAAATGGTTAATTTCTTGTTTTGAATGTTTCTGAAAGTATCAATTTATAGTATTGACAGTTCTTAAAATGATAATATCTTGTTTTAACCTGTTTTAGAGGGGTAATTGCTAGCCATTACTGTTTTTGAAAATGTTGATTTCTAGTTTTGACCTTTTTGGAAGTGCTAATTTCTTGTTTGAATGCTTTTGAAAACGTGAATTTCTAGTTTTGACGTTTTTGAAAGTTCTAATTTCTTGTTTGAATGCTTTTGAAAACAATAATTTCTTGTTTTCAATGCTTTTGAAAACGTGAATTTCTTGTTTTGAGTGCTTTTGAAAACGTTAATTTCTAGTTTTGAGCTTTTTGAAAGTGTTAATCTGTAGAATAAACATTGTTAGTCAAAGCATTCTTTCCATGGTTTGTCAGTTCCGAATAGGTTAGACATGATAATTAAATTGGTTTGAGCTCACAAAGTAATAATTTAGCGGTGGTTTACGTTTTCAGTTTAGTTTTAGTTGAACAATTTATGAAGTAATCTGTATCTGGAACAAATTAAAACTGAGAAATTCGGAAACAAAATGGTAAATGGCGTTAAAAAGCAATACTTTTGCTTTTGATTTTTACCATTCACTGTTGGGTTTTCTTTAACGCCGTTCAATCAAATCCCGTTTAGAAAGTCCTTTCTCACAGTATGACAGATAACAATGACTTAGCATTCTTGCAATGAGTCAAAAAGAGATAACTGAGAAAAATAAACGTAATTAAAAATGCGCTTGTAAAAATCGTAATTTATAGTTTTGACCTTTTCAAAAATTCTAATTTCCTAGATTTTTTAAATTCTGTTTAGTGTTCAATTTTTGTTTTTTATCTTTTTAGAAGTTATTAATATCTAATATTACACGTTTCAAAGTTTTTAAATTCTAAAAAGTTGACCTTTTTGAAAATAATTAGTTGTAGTACTGACACTTTTGAAGAGGTCATTAGCCTATTATGCACCTTCTAAAAAGGGTAAAGCTTAGTTCTGTGCCGTTTTGGCAAAATTAGTTTGTAGAATTCAAACGGGTTGATTAAGGTTCGGTCTGGTTCGGTTCTTTAACGCCTTCTACACAAAACGTGTTTTAAAAAGTGTCAATAATCGTTAAAATGTTGCGCAAATTCTACCACAAAGGAGTTAAAAGATAGTTATTGTTTTGGATTTTCTAAGTAAAACATTCTTTAAATTTTAATTTTAACGGGGATACTTTCGACTTTTTCTTAATTATTATACCTTTTTAACAAGATGCTGAAAAGCTGAAAAAGTTAATGTTACACTGTTTTATAACTGTGTACAATGTGTATTAAGCAAGAAATGTTTTTGAATGAATTCTTTCCTATCAAATCATATTTGCTTTTTCAAAGTCACAAATCTTTATATACTAGACATCTTTTATAATCATTCTATAAAAACAAGCCATTTTTACAACTTTTTGAGAGAGTGCAAAGCTCTGATTTGCAATGTTTTAAAAATACAAAGCCTCGACAAACAATCTTGAAACCGTGTACCACCTTGATTTAAACTTTTTCAACGGTTTAAAAATTTGAATTTGCATTTTTTAAAACTTTGGAAACTTTGGTATACACTTTTTCAAAACAAGGAAAACCAGAATTTTTACTTTTTTAAAATACTCTAAACCTTGACTTTTACATTTTACAACTATGCAAAACTGCGAATTATAATGTTTGAAATCAAGTAAAACCCAGGTTTGCACTTTTCAGAACACCCAAACCCTTGATTTATACATACGTTTTCAAAGCATGGAAAACCTCGATTTGCACTTTACACACCATTGAAAGCCTCCAATTACACTTTCCGAAGTTACGTTAAACCTTGATTTGCACTTTTCTAAGCAATGCAATTTATGAATTTGCCATTTTTTAAAACATGGAAAACTTCGATTTCAAACCATGATTATAATGCTGTCATAATATGTACCGTAAAGCTTCAAATAGAACCCCCGGATTATAAATGAAAATAGGTCCTTAGACCCGGGTTGTATGAGGGACCTGGGTTCTATTAGGGGTTGGATTTGCATAGAGTTATAGAAAAACTCACCTCCAGACCCCGGGTTCTATTACGGACCCGGGTTTTAATAGGGACCCGGGCTCTATTTGAAGTTTTACGGTAGTTAGTTTATTATACTATGGAGCAAGTCAAACCAACATTCATATCATAAGCAATAATTAATCGAGTACATACAACAAGTTAAAACCTCAAACGACGGAAACACCTAAGAAATATATTGAGCTCCCCAGGAAACAAAAAATACTAAACGGCTTTAGAGGTTCAGCAAGCGGTAGCTTTTGACATTGTGCAGTTTAAAAAATGTAAAAATTTGGATTCTGCTTTAACCTTTTCGAAACGGTAATATATCCAGTTTTACATCTCTTTGAAAACACCAATTTCTTGTTTTGACCTTTTTGAAAAGTGTCAATTA